>PVKE010001974.1:0-89621 GCA_004027555.1 Craseonycteris thonglongyai
CCCCCCCCCCCCCCCCCGGTACCTCAGCAGGGGCTGAGGAGACCCATTCTTCCAACAGCACATTCAAGGGGTGCTTTCAATCCTCACAGCCCCAGGCTTTTTTCAACACACTGGAGCCCGGGCCACCTCTCAAAGCTCCCTCCTTCCCAGGGTGACTGGCTGCTTAACAAAGTTTGGGAGAGTATTTTGAAAAGAACAAAAGGCTGATCCACACTGTGAACATTATGATGAAAAAGGCAAAGAAAAAGGTTCTGGGCACCCCCACCCCCACCCCACCCCCATACACACCTCCTCAATTACAGACATCTTGTGTGCTGTTGGATTCCGGACCCCTGTCTCTGGGAATGTTTCCCTGAGGAGGATCCCTACGCAGGTCTCCTCTGTCAACTCCAGAGCCACATTTCTGGTCTAAGGCACGGCGCCATGTGTAAATGGAGTTCTACCACTCACTTCACAGGCAATTCAGAGATAACAAATGGAAAGAGCCTGGGCTGTGAATGGCATCTCAGTTGGCACTCAGATAATTGGTACCCAAATCACCTGTTCTCCAGAACTGCTGTTCATGGAGTGAATTTTATCTTTACCTGAGAAGGGCCTCCTTGGGCTTCTGTGAATCCAAGAGAAACTAGTAGGAAAGCAAGCCGTACCTGACTCCCCTGACAGTGCCTCATCTTACAACTGCATCTCATTCACTGACCTTCAGCAGAGGACAAGGGTGCGAGGGGCCAGAAGGAAGTGAATTTCTTGGGCCCCAGAGCTATGCAGTCACAGCTGGAGGTCAGAGTGAAGGAAGTCCATACTGTCACTTGGAAACAGCGAGTAGCACTTTGCAGTGAAAGAGTCCTGGGCTCTAGGCTCAGCTTTGCCGCTGATCTGTTGCATGATCACTGGCAAGCCATTTCCCTAGTCTGGCCCTTTGTTCACCCAGATCAAGGATGAAGGAGTGAGATAAAATCAAAGATGACATCAAGTTGGGTATATTTTGTTCAGCTGGCAAAATGTTTCCAAAAAAATGTGAATCACTTGCCAACATTAAATAGTCAAATACATTCAAATAAAAATTTATGTTTTCAATTCCCCTTGAAAAATTAGAAGGTTAGGCATTCACACATAGCCATAGCAGGCTGGTGGCCAGCAGTGGCTGTCCCCACTTAGTCGAGATATGGGTTCTTCACTTCCCATGGTCCCCATGGCCTTCTGCCAGTCTCCTCAGCATCGAGGCTGTATTGAATGTCGGTCATTAATTATTAGTCTTGTTTTTATGATACTCTCTGCATGCACTCAGTCATATTATCAGTCCAGCACCTTTGGGCATTTGGATTTGGGACCCCCTAAGCCGAGGGTCCTGGTTAAGACTCCTGGGTTTCCTGTTCTGGAAGTAGACTATTGAGTCAGTACATGCACTTAGACTTCAGCACTGCATCCTTACTAGCTATGTAACCTTGAGTGGTCACCTTAACTTCAATTAGCTAATGAGGAAGAAACAGTCCCAACCACATAAGGATATGGTATCGGTGAAGTCAGATAGTTTTTTAAGAATGTTCAGCCTAGGATTTTTGAAAGATTCTAGTAAGGGTTTAGGAAACATTAATAATGGTTGTTAATACTATCATCAAAATTTTAAACATCACAACACTAGCTTTATACTAGTCTAGTCTTATCAAGTCCAGTGTGTGTTCAGTGATACAAGCCCCCGTATTTTACGTTCCTCTTTGAAAGGCTTCACAGAATGTTGTCTATGATTAACTTATGGATCCTTTGTAGCTCCAGAGTCCTATGACCTTCACCAGGGGCTGCAAGGTACATGCACAGAGGGGTCGGGTCCATGTCATGACTGGGTGTGTACACTGGGCTGGGAAGCCCCTGCATCCTTTTTAAAGCACTGGGCTGCTCCAAAGAAACACCACTGAAGGCAGCGTAAGCTCTCAGGCTGGCCTGAACCTAAATGGAATCTTGTAGGATGGAGGAGGCCGTAGATGGATGGGTATGTGTTCGGGTGGGGTGGGGTGGTTGTCTTGATCAGAAGAGATGGGACTTGGGCAAGGCCAGGAAGGGTGGGAGTTTTGTATAAACTGAACTCTGGGTGCATTCATTTTCATGCCTGAAAGTACATTGTTCTACTCTTTAAATCCCTTTACCTCTTCTCAAGAAACTTGTATCTCAGTTTCCAGCGAGCCATGGCCTGATTTAAAATGCACAAGAAGGTGATGAAAGCATCAAGTTCCTAGGCTGGTGAAGTTTTATTTTTATTTATTTATTTAAAAGATTTATTTTTATTGTTTTTTTGACAGAGAGAGAGAGAGACAGATGGAGAGAGACAGAGAGAAGGCAGGAGGGCCCAGAGCAGTCTCCATAGTTGACAGCATTAGTTTTCCATATAGTTTTACTCCACAGGTGGGTGTGGGGCTACGCAGGGCAGGACCCGGGCTGGGAACCTCCTGCATCAGCCCCGGCAAGAACCCCAGTTCAGCATATGGGTCCACGTGGGCAGGGAGCGGGATTCGATCTTCAGTCCCTGGGGCTACAAAGTGAGCACTTAACCCACTGAGCCATCCCAGCTTTCCTGAATTTTTATTTTTATTTCTTCATTGGCATGGTTTAACCATTGCTGTTGGCAGCTAACATATTGCTCAAATAAAGTGAAGAAAAGGGGACCAGGCAGCGAACCTCAATAAGATCTTTCGGAAATGACTTAGCTGATGGAAAAAAACACATTTCAGTCATTCTTCCCACCACGTTCTGCTGGATTCCATTCTACAAGCCTGCATTATATTATCACCTAATACATGTGAAGGGAATGCAAGGGCTATAAGAGAGTGACCCACCTCACACATGTCCCACAGCAAAGCTCAGGAGAGACATAAAAAGACAAGATACAATGTCAAAATATGGACTTTAGTTTTTGTAGAGAGGATTTCAAAGTATGGACTTCTAATCTGGACTCTGCCAGTTACTATGTGACTCTAGGCGCACAGTCTTTAAAGTACCAGAGTTTCAGCCTCCAGGACTGAGAAGTGTGAATACTAATAGTACTTCCTTACAGAGCTGTTATAGCAGAGCATTAAATGAGACCACATACTTCAAGTGCCTGGCATATATAGACTGGCAGTGCATGGAAATATTACTACTATTACAATTGTAACTACTACTGCCAGCTCTAGTCAGTAACTTTCCGCTAACCGACCTTCCATCTTCTGCTTACATACCTCTCCTTACAGGGAGCTCAGTACCTACCAAAGCAGTCAATCCTTTGCCGAATAGAAAACAATGTTTCTTGGGTCTGAGTGAACTATGTCTTTGTTATACCTTTCTTCAGCTACACCTTAAAGTCATCAGGCTGTGCTGAGGTTCTGCTGTGTGTCCAGACCTGTGTAAGCTTTGAGTGTAGAGAGATAGGAAGAATAAGAAGTGGTCTGAGCCTTGGAGAGGCAAGCCCACGCAAACCAGGGGCCAAACCAGGGGGTGATAACTGAACTGGGGGCCTCCTGCATGGGGAGCACACCCCAGTTCAGCATATGGGTCCTCATGGGCCGGGGCCAGGATTTGATCCTCGGTTTCCAGGGCTGCAAAGTGAGCGCTTAACCCACTGAGCCATCCCGGCTTCCCCTACTCATTCCTTCTTTACATGTCTATTCTGAGGACCTACCTACCCAATGTATCATGTAGCCATTAAGAGGGGGAGCAGTGGGGTGGGTATCAGCTGACTGAGAGCCCGGGCCAGGGGCAAATGAGGTGAGACCTGCAGATGGATGGGCTGTGGGGTGGGGGTGAAGGGGGTATATAGAGGATGCCTTATTTTCTGGATGCAAGTGGTGTCTTTGCTATGATAGGAGATCCTGGATGAGGGCCAGGTTTGGAGAATGGCCAGAAAAACGGCAGCCAACAGTCACGCAGCACAGGAGTGAACTGTTGCTGAAAAGAGGCGGAAACATTCAGCCCAGTGATTCTCCAGCAGCGGCGCCTGGGCCGGGCAGCAGCAGCATTTGGAAATTGCTAGGAAGGCAGATTCGTGCCCCACCCCAGAAGGATGAATTCAGAAACTCTGAGGTTGGGCCCAGCAAAGCTGTGTGTTTAGCAAGTTGTCCAGGCAGGTCTGATGCACACAGGACTTGGAGAAGCTCAGTGTAGTTAGTCCTCAGCGCCTGTACCCCAGAAGTGTAAGGGTTACAAGAGTGGGGTTGCCCAGGGTCAGACACAGGGGAGGAAGAAGGCACTGGTTTAAAGTCAAAAGTGCTTCCATGTCACAGGTTACTGTTCACACACTCAGAGGTATAGGACATGAAGTAAAGGAAGAAAAGGAACGATCTTAAGTTCCCTCTCCCCTAGTGCCGGTCTCTCTTACCCTCTTCCCTACTTTGGTTCAGTTGATCACTCCCATGAGGTATATGACTATCTTCCCTTTCTGCAGATGAGGAAACCGAGACTCTTAAACATTAGTGCAGAGTCAGGAAGCTAATAAGTGGCTGAGCCCCAAGGGGATGTTAGCTATGCCTGAGTTCAAAGCATCTGACCTTTCTCCTTTGCACTGTGCATTCATTCACCCACCCTGCATTTCAGGGTGATCCTAAGTAAATAAGATCTGCGTGTGCATCCAGAAAGCATGGGCAAGGTTGTTTTAACACACCAAGCACATTCAGGTTCTATGTACATGATCTTATGCATTTTATATAACCCTCGATAGTAACATTTCAGCTGAGGTTACCTTGTGGTTTTCTTGCATTGGGTTTCATAGGCAAGGAAAAAATTAAAAGATGTCAGGCACTGATCTAGGATGTTAGTTTTTGACATGTTCATGTAAGGCTGTCCAAACCAAACCAAACCAAAACAAAACAAAACACAAAACTGATATAGGATGTTAGTTTTTGACATGTTCATGTAAGGCTGTCCAAACCAAACCAAACCAAAACAAAACAAAACACAAAACAAAACAAAACAACAAAACATCCTGCAATCTGCCACCATCATATTTCATAATAGAAGTCACCTGAACAACAGAAAAGAAAAAACACCCAATTTCAGAATAAAGGGATTCCATGCAGTATACCTTTGACTTCACTATACTGGCTTCATGGTTCTGATTTGCTGCAGAAGCAAATCAAATTATGATGCAGTGATTCCTAAGCATGGTTCCACAGACTGGGGTGAGCACAGTTTTTCTAATTGTGAAGTCCATTTGTGGGGAGCATTGATAGTACAATGTATAGAACAGCTGAGCAGCCACCTCATTGCCTCTGTGCATCACAGGGCAGGAATGATTACCCTCACAGCATATATGCAGAACCAGAGACCCATTAACAAGTTTAGGAGTCAAGGCTCCTAAAGCCAGGCCCCTTGGATGGAACCTAATGCCATTTTTAGCACGTGACAGTTTCTCTTTAATTTCTACAGGACTGGCTTTGTTAAATCGTTGAGTGACTGTTGCTAAGTGGCTAATAGGAAAGTTGGCTTCCGTCCTAGCCATTCTGTGCCATGATCATAGCTAACCAAGTTTTATCAAAGTGCCATTTGTGTACCTAACGAGACTCTTCAATTTGCTGAGGTGAACGCGTTCCCACCAGACCAGAAAGGGTAGGAAGGGGCGGTGTTCTCTGGAGGCGTTCAAGCCTGGCTCCTACTATTAGCCAGGAGTGCAGGCTATGGTTTGGATTCCAGCTCCAGGGACAACCGCTGATGTTTGATTTATAAAATGTCATTGAGAGCTTTCCCCATTACCAGGTAAAACCTGCTTCAGGTTTGAGGAGAGGAGGAAGGGGGCTCAGCTGTACCCCGAACCCTTGCCTTCTCCTCCAGGAGAAGCCAGCTGCAGTTGATTCTTCACAAAGAGCACCCTGCATGGCCCATGTCAATTCCACACCATGGCAAAGCAGAAGGATCAGCGTTTGGCCAATGAAAGGAACTACCCTCAGCACTACTGACAATTTGGACCAGATACTTCTTTGTCCTGCATATTAGTGGATGTTTAGCAGCATCCATTGCTCCTACTTAGATGCCAGTAGCTCTCCTCACCCCACCCACAAGGTATGACAATTAAAAAATGTCTTCAGACATTGCCATGTGTCCCCTGGGGAGGGGAAGGGGAAAAAAATCAGCCCCAGTTGAGAACCATTGTGTTAGACTGAAAAGAAGGAAAGGGTAAATCATCCGGCAATTGGATGAGTTGGCTTTTGTGTGTGTGTGTGTAAGAACTGTGGACACTTCTAATAAACTGCTAAGCTCCAGAATTCAATAGGTGATGTATGTCCCATGGGCTATACCTCAGTTAAGTAAATAGTGGAATCCTTGAGAGATCTTAAACTGACATCTCTAAGACCAAATGTGTCTGCTCACTGTTTATCCAAGAACAGCTCTGCCAAAAGCTAGCAAATATTTCCCCTGGACTTCTATCAACTATCAGATGGGATTAATGGGTGATCTTTGACTCTGAGGACAATGCTTTCCTCCTGAGAGCCATAGCACGTTACTATCACAGGTCCACTGGAGCCACAATTAAGAAACTGTGTCTTCTTAAAAAAAATTTTTTTTTAATTATTTTTTTATTTTTTATTGTTAAATTTATTGGGGTGACATTGATTGGTAACAATTAAATAGTTTCCGGATGTACAAGTTCACATCACATCACCTATGCATCGCATTATGTGCTCACCATCCATAATCAGCTCCCCTTCCATCACCACATATCTGGTGAAGAAACTGTGTTTTCTAATTCATCAACAAACACCGTTGGTCACCAATATAGAGATCCCTGAGCAAGATACTAAACAGAAGGCACTGGGTACAAAGATAAAGTCAAGTATTATTAGAGAAGCCTCTAAAAGATCATCACCGTCTTCACTGCAAACCTAGTGCCATTTAGAAAAACACACGCTGTACCAATTATGTGGACATAGAGTCCTCCGATTCCAATAAATTTATTTTTAGAAGCACTCTAGTCTAGAATTAAATGAATGAGCTGTGCAGGGAGGCTGGTCCAGAAGGACCATCCCTTCTAGACGGGTTGCCTTACAGATACCTTCCTGGAAGGGTCTGTATCCAGTCAAGTTGTGTCCTCCCAGCACAAGGTTTCTCCAAGGACTCTGTGTAGACTCTCACATCACTGTCGTTTCAGAAACTTGTTATAATGCAGATTTTTAAACTCTGTGTCAGGAATTCTTAGGAAGTCTAGATTCTAACAATCAGAATTTTAAATAACCTTTCTTGGCTTTTTCTATATACTTAAGGTTGAGAACCATTGCCTAAAACTTCTTTTCCAAAGAGCACTTGCTTTTCAAAGCTCCCTGTCTTTGAGAAACACAGTGTTTAGAGAAAACTGGCATATGGTAAGAGTTGCTGGTGATTAATAATAATTTGTTCATTCCACAAATAATCTTTGAACTGCCTATCACGTGCCAGGTACTGTGCCAGGTACTGAGAAATTAGCAATTATGAGAACATATGCCAGTCACTGTACCTTGTTTTTACTTCTTGCCTCATAACATCCATGTCACAGCAGAAAAGCTGGAGTTTCAGGAAAGTAGCTGACTTACACAGGGTCTCAAGGCCAGTAAATGACAGACCTGAAATTCAGATCAACATCTGTCTGCTGACATACTCTGTGTTCTTTTTACAATCGCAACAACATGAGCATACAAAGATAAAAGAAAAATGTTCAAAGGCTTCTGAATTCAGTGCCAAAGGAGTGGTCCAGTCCCTGAATACTGAGGGTGTTCAGCACTGAATGAACCACTGCAGGCTGGGATGGAGGAGGCTTCTTAGAGGAAGTGGTAAATTGCATCGGAAGGATACAGGGACTCAGAAAGGGAAGAATCTTTTGGGTAGGGGAGATCATACAGTAAGAAATGGTATATATCAAGGCATGAGGTAGGAATGGCTAAGCCTAATTTTGGGAACCATGACTAGGTTCAGCTAGAGCAGAGCCAAGGAGTAAGAGAGAAAGTCCTCAAGTAAGTTGGAACTGGATTATGAATAGGCTGACTAGGCATACCGTTTTAAATGGGACAGTAACTTGTTTTCTGTCCCATTTAAAATGGTACATTTGGTCAGCCTAATTATGTAGTGCCCTCTAATATTATGCTTGGGTGTTTAAACTTCACCGCATATAACAATGGGAAATCACTGGAAGACAACATAATAAGAGAGAGAGAGAGAGAGAGAGAGAGAGAGAGAGAGAGAGAGAGAGAGAGAGAGAGAGAGAGAGAGAGAGAGAGAGAGAATAAAATAGATCAGACAGTATTTGCAGGATGGATCAATGGGAGAGAGACCAGGATTGAGAGAATCAGGTTGAAGTCATTTATATGGGAGAGTTACTATCGGCATTTCATTAGCAAATGAGGATAATTTTAACATTATGGAGCTTTTAGTATGTTTCAGGCCCTATTCTTAGTAATTTACATGGATTAATTAATTTGATCCCCAAAAGTTTCCTCTAAGATATCATTCGATCTGTTCACAAGTTCCCAGTTGTCTTAGTCACATGAAATTACATTTCCCCAACCCCTTTGGAAGATCAGCCTGGCCTTGTGACTTGCTTAGTCCAATGCATTGTGAATGGAAGTGATGTCTGTTACCTCTGAGATGAAACTTTTAAGAGCCAGCATGTGATTTCCTTGCCACAGCAATCAGGGAAGTGTTTTTTGAGGGAGCCTCTCTGAGTCTGGGTCCCTGAGTGAATATGAGGAGCCTCCCTGTGCTGGACTTGCAACATGAGTGAGAAATAAGCTCATGTTATACTAGCCCATTGCGATGTGGGCGTCATCCCTACCGCAGTATGACCCAGCCTGCCCTGACTGATATAAACCCCTCCTGATGAAGAATATCATCTCTGTAGTCAGACCACCTGAGTTCCAAAGCCCCATGCCATTTACCACATTTGGTAAATCACAGCCTCTCTAAACCTCATTCACTTCATCTTCATAATGGGAATAACCACAGTGGTAACCTTACAGGGACATCGCAAAAATAACAAAGCTTTACATCCTATGTTATGGGCAGTTGTGTAAACCTTTTATTGTGTTACCTGATGGAGTCCTCACAATGACCATTTTGCAAATGAGGAAACTGAGACACTTGCCCAGGGTCACACAGCTAATAAGTCATGGGGTCAGGATTCAAACCCAAGGAAATGTGACGCCAGAGTCCCCACTCTTATCTACTGGCAACGCATGGGAAGCACTTAACTCCTGGCACACGATGATCACAGAATCATTTTTTCCATCAGACACCCAAGGGTCTCCAAAGTATTTCTTACCAGAAAAATAAACATGTTGCCCCTGAAATATGAAAAGCAAAGTGTAAAATCAAATTAGTAAATATCTAACTGTGCATAAAATGTGTCATTCTGTCAGCTAGTTTGCAACAGCACCCCTCACCTCACATAGAGCAGAGTAAACTGGAGACTGGGTACATACACTGTGCTATCCTGGATATGATGGGAAGGCTGGACTTGTAAAAGTGCCGAGATCCTGAACTATGCCTTCAAATGACCCTCTGAATAGAGTTCAAGAAATGGGAGCCATCGGTGTACTTTTCATTTTTGTCCTTAGCTATGATCAACAGAGAGACATCTGAAGCCATTTAAAATTCTGCCACAAAACAAGGCGTAGTCCTTTGAGTCACTACTGAATGGCTGTCAGCAGCTCATGGCTGAAGCTGGTCCTTCTCCAGACTCAGACGGTCTCCTCTTTGTCCAGGCTGATCTACGTCCCCTCACGCACTGAGCCAGAGGTGGAAGGTGTAGGCCTGCGAGCCGCCCCCCAGACAGCCACGTGGCTGGGAATGTAATTAAATGCCCCTTCAGAACTTCCACAGAAAATCAGAGAGTTTTGAAGCTGCAGCTGCCTGATACCACCTCTGCCCACCTCCCCCAGTATCTGTTTCTCCAGTCCCCGAGGCTTTCTGCAGTTTATGGCATCTAAATTACCTGCATAAACCCTGCTTTCTGAAGGTTGATCCTGACGCTTAAACCTTGGCTTACCATCCAGGGTCTGTTGCTTAGCCTGGAGGATTGTGTTACCTCAATAGAGTATCTCTGATCTAGAAACACTTTTCCTCCCAAGGCTGAGCTAACAGCTTCTGATTTGGGGCCCCCACTTTAGTTCCTGCGTTGCATTCTACCCATTTCATCATTGTAACTCATGTCTGCTGTAGAGTCTTTACGATTTCCTCAGTTGATTTTCAACACTGGTGAGTGGTTTTATAGTAATAGGTTCTGGGACAGACCTGAATTCAAATCCCTGCACCATTACATTTTGAGGAGTAATCTTTTTATTTATTTATTTATCCCCCCCAAAATTAATTAATTAATTAATCAATTAATTAATTAATTAATTATTTTTGACAGGGAGAGAGAGAGAGATACAGAGACAGAGACAGAGAGAGAACTGAACTGGGGGAACTCCCCAGTTCAGCATATGGTTCCGCACGGGCTGGGGCCGGGACTCGGTCCTCGGTCCCCAGTGCTGCAAAGTGAGCGCTTAACCCATTGAGCCATCCCAGCTTCCCCTTGAGAAGTAATCTTGATATGTTACTAAACCTCTGTTGTTGTCTACATTTGGGGGTCTAAAACAGGCCCTGCCTCATAGAGATGCTTGGAGAATGAAAGAAATAAACCAGTGAAAGTGAATAGGACATATAATTGCTCAATAGATGTTAGTCCTTAATATTATTACTATTAGCAATACTCAGATTTGATTTTCAAGGACCCCTTGAGGCAGGCAAGTCCGGGATCCTAGTCCTTATTCCATGGAGGAGAAAGCAGAGGGTTGGACAGATAGAGAGATGATTATATGCCAGACACTATACCTTGTCACAGAGTTGGTGAGGAGCAAACCTGTGGAGCCTCTGGCACTAGATCTAGAAAGGCCCCATCTTTCAATCCTCCCTTTGCTTGGGTGCACGTTCCCTAACCCTCTTCCATACCCACGGGGCCCTATGAAGGCAATTTTGATGCAACCTCATTTATTCCAGCAACTTTTATAGCTGGCCCCATGTTGTGTCTTTGCCCAGAAACAAATGACCCTTTCTTCTTAGGCACCAAGCTCCAACCTCAGATGACTGCTGAGCATCTTGAATGGGGCGGCTTTTGAATTGGTAAATAATTTGCCTTTGTCCTGAAGGACTCCACTGTGGGGAGAACTGCAGTGCTCAGGGCCCCCCCCCCCTTGAGAGAGCTACACACGGGTGGGCTGGCACCCTCCCCACTGTGCGCTTCACTTTCTCTGTGTGCATATAAGCTAAATAGAGGTTGAATAAATAAAGTAAACAAAAATTGGAGGGTTTGAAGAAGTTCAGAGTGAGATGAAAGAAAGGAAATCTTTGATTGCTAAAGCAGACCAGTTGGGAGTCTATAAGCCTCAGAACTAGAGGTTTTATCAAGTTAAGCTGAACCCAGCACACGTAGCTTAGAGCCTGGCTCACCGAAGCTCTCAACACACGTTAGCTGTGATTACTACTAAGCTAAAGGGCCGTGGGACCTCAGATGCATCTCTTCATCTTCTCTCTTTACTGGTCAGACAGAGTAACAATAGTTGTAGTTCTACTCGACTCTGCATGGCGGGAGAGATTATCAGGAGAAAACATAGATGCCAAAATGCCCTGAAAAATGTGAAAAGTGTAGTAAAAAATTCACAGTCTTACTATTTTTACTAATTATTATTATTATACAATGACCTTTAACCTACGACAATAAGGCTGCCACGAAGCATTGCTAAACAACCGGTCGATTGCATTTGGGAGAGAACTTTTGTGATTGGCCCCCTGTTCCCTCCTCTTAACCTGGTGAAGCTCATTTCTTGAGGTTAACGGTGTCACAGCCTCCATCCCACTCAGATCAGCTCTCTTCACAGGGGCTGCACATCTGGGCATTGGTCCTGGGGCCAGGGTCAGGCAGGGTAACTGGCTCAATTCAGGTCACAGTGTGGCTCTTTGAACGCTGGATCAGAACACAGTCCACATGCACAGAGTGTGAGCTGAGATTTGGGTTGTAGGAAAAGTCTTGACTCCACTCTAATTGACTAATCTAGGGAAAACAAGTCACCCAGCAGGGAGTGGTCCTCAGATGTCAATGAGACTCATCAGGATCATTGGGGAACTTACTGAAACAGATGTCTGGACCCAACCCTTACAGCTCCTGATTCAGGTGGTCTGGGAATTGGCATTTCTAACTTTCCAGGTGATGTAGTCACTGCTGGTCCAGGAGAATTGCACTTTGAGAATCTTTAAGCCTAGGGCTTAAGAACACAGGCTCTAAAATGGAACCAGGACTCCAGTTTGTAATCTGACTCAGCCACTTAGCTACAGCTGTCCCCAGGGGCAAGGAACTTTGGGAACTTCTCTGGGCCTCCTTCTCTGCAAGTATCACCTGGGTTATTACAGTGTTTAAATGTGCTAGTACTAACTTATGAGGTGATTGTGATGATTACATTAAATATGTTCAGAGTGCTTTACACAGTCTGGAGCATGTATAGTCAGTGTTCAAGGTTAGCAGCCACTATCACTACAGTCATACATGTATGTATTATAGCAGCTTCAGAGCAGTGGTCCTGTCGGGTTTGTTTCTATATCCCTAGGACGGAGTTCAATGCCAGGCTAAAAGAAAGGACACACTGTAGAAACGCATCCACTCATTCAGTTATGTATTGACCCAGTTAATAAATGTTCACTGAACACTTCCTCTGTGCCAGGCCAGGCTGGACATGGAGGACACAATGAACAAGAAGTAGCAGACCCTGTTCTCCTGTAGCTTGCACTGAGGGGTGAGAGAGACATTAAATAACAAGGAAATAGGCAAAATAGGGGGAAGCCGGGATGGCTCAGTGGTTTAAGTGCTCCCTTGGCAGCCCTGGGGATCAAGGATTGAACCCCAACCCTGACCCGTGAGGACCCATATGCTGAACTGGGGTGTGCTTCCCATGCGGGAGGCCCCCAGTTTGGTTCTCCCCCCCACCCCCCTTGGCCCCTGGCTCAAGAGGATGTGCCTCCCATGCAGGAGGTCCCTGGCCCAGTTCCCACCCTACTCGGCCCCCACCCACCTGGGAAGAAAACCATGTGGAAATACAACTATGGACTCTGCTCTAGGCTCTCCCCCTTCTCTCTGTCTCTTAAAAACAATAAAATAAATCTTAAAAACAATAGGCAAAATAGTTATTATGAATCATATTTGAAGGAAATAAAAAGTGCTTAAATGGAGGGCAATTAAGAATTAACTTTAGGTAGAATATTTCAGGGAAGATGAGCTGAGGCCTAAATAATGAGATGGAAGCAACAGGTCAAGATCTAAGAGGAGAGAGTAGCCGATGCAAAGGCCCTGAGGCAGTAAGCAGCTTGGTTTGTTCAAAGAACTGAAAGACTGAAATCTAATTCCTTGGGTGAAGGGTAAGAGGTAAGGCTAGAGAGTGATGGGTTTATGGAGGGCTTGATAGGTCAAGGTTCAGAGTTAGTATTTTTTTTCCCCCATAGGGGAATGACATGTTCAGCTTAATACTTTTGAAAAGTCATATTAGCCTCTTGGGTGGTGCATAGCTTGGAAGAAGACAAGGAAACAAGTTAGGAGGTTACTGCAGCCACATGGGGAAAAGCAGAGCAGCCCGCCAGTGTGGTCTATGAGGTAGCAGTGGAGATGGAAAGAAACATGTTTGGATTCAAATAGTGCTGATAGACTGACGAACTAGAAATAGATAGGGGGGTGGGAGGTATAAGGGAGAGGAACAGAGGACCCCTATGGGGACTAAAGGACACACCTCCAGCTGTGATCCCGTTATGCAGAGCTGCCACAGCTCCTTAGCTTCCCATCTGCTCATATCACATCGCTGTTTCCTTGACTCAATTTGATCCTTCCCTCTTTAGGGCCCAGGGGCCTTTCCAAGGCTCCGTGAGGGCTCCTGCCCTGATTTCTGAAGCCATGCAGCCCGGCACCAGTGGTTTGTATCCCAGAAGCCCAGATGTCTTGCCCCCTGTGAGACAAGGGGGAAGCAAGCGCTTGGGGGTTGTTAGCAGCGGATGACACAATAAAGCCATGAGGACACTCCAGGGATCTGGGATGCTGGCAGGAAACTGAAAACAAATTCAGTTTCATATCAAGAGAGAGATGTTGTCTTGTTGGCTTGGGCCTCCTGGTGCTGGTGGGGGTGGCAGGACCCTGAGTAAGGCAGGGGGCATGTTCCGGGCCTTTTTGGTTTCCTGGGTTGCTGAGGACAACGTATTCTTTGATGGATGTTACAAATAAGGAAAGCTGACCCCAGAGTCTGCTTTCCTCCCAGCCCCTGCGTCTCTCACACCCAATCTCCTTTCCCTTTTCACCAATCCAACCATTCATTACAGCCAAGCTGAAGTTTCTATTCATCCCCACTCCCCTACCCCGTAATGTGGTAATAATGAGTGTTGCCATCAGCAGACTAATTTTCATCAGGCATAGATGATGCTTGGTTTTTTGTGCTTGATTTTTGTTTTTCCATTTTCTTTTCCTCCCTTCAGTTGGCATGGGAACACCAAAACACCATTTCAGGGAGGGTTCATCAACCACTTCCTAATACTCTTCCGTGCTGTCTGAGTGCTTTGATGTGTTCAAAGTGTGTACACAGTTTTCATTTGTGCAGGGAGATCTGGACACAGCCAGGTTTGTTGTTTTTCTGGCTGATAGGCTCTCTGGCTCCCATTAGTCCAGAGCTAGAAAGAAGGGCCCCAGAGACCAGCCCAAACCCCAGAGAAAGGAAGTATCTGAACCAAGGTCATACAGCAAGTCCGCAGTGTACAGAAGATCCAGATCCAGTTTTTGTACACTGCTGGAAGCTGTGTGTGACCTTCGAGGGTCATCTTGAACTTTTATGGCTCTTTGTCTGTTCTTTGGTGAAATATAATTGTCGTCTGCTCCCTTTTCCCCAAGGAGTGCTCTGAGGATCAAGTGAGATTCATGTGATGGCTTCACACAAGTGGTGAACGTTTCTTTTAACCCCTAGACTCCACACATGTGTTTTGCAGATAAATGTTCATAGTTATTAAACTGATGGAAAATGAAAGGAAACAGTTACATGTTTGTGCTGCAGAAGTAGATATGATGGATTACTATTCATCTCTTCAGCTGTTAAACAGTTCACTTATCTGGCGGCTGTCTTTCAAACACTTAATGCCTAATGAAGACCATGTTAACTGGGTTAAAAACTGGTTAAAAGAAGACATAGACCTTGGCCTTGAAGAAGGATGAGATCCAACAAGCAAGACAGTCTTGCAAGAAATACATCACCGCATGATGGGTTTTGAGCGATGATGACCGACCAAAGACAGTGCTGCTCCCTTGAGAGTGTGGGCCTTGCTCCCTGTGCAGCCAGGAACGCCTTTCCTGAGTTCTGGAGGGTTCCATTTGGGTCTTAAAGGGCGATTGGGAGTTTCATGGGCCAGCAAAGGTGTATTACTGCAGGGTGTTTTGGGGTGGTTACACGTTGTTCAGTGGTGCTGACGACAGAAAACAACTAGCATTTATTAGGCATGATGTTCTCTATGCTCAGCATTTCACAAGCAATTTTTCTTTCCACACATATGATAAAAATTGTTACTAACTCCATTTGACAGCTATAAAACAGAAACTCGGAGCTATTACACATTTTGTTTTCCCAAGGTTTTACAGGTGAGAAGTGGCAGATGTAAAATTCATGGATGTTTGACATCAAAGTCTGGTTTCACAATCCATACTTTTTATGGTCTCGTTAAATAGAGGAAACTGAGGCTGTGAGAGTACCCAGGGTCATGGGATAGAAGTAAAAGAAGATCCATGAATGCTTAGGATGACATGACTAATCAGTGACAGAGCTAAGGTTCAAGCCTAATTGTCCTGTTTCCATCTTTCCTCTGGACTATACTGTGGCTCACTGACTAGGGACAAATTAAGAGACCAATATAGAAAGAGTGTCAGAGAAAGCATCAGCCATCCTCCTGAGAAACACCAAATATCCTGTACATGTCTCCACTGTTCTGCTTGTGTTAGGTTTTCCCAGGATCTGCGTTGGTGGGGGAGGTCAGAGTATTTGTGGATAACAGATGTGTATATTTTCGTGGTCTAGTGAAACGATTAGACGTGAGAGGCATTTGGGCACAGGGCCAGCCCTCAGCAGAACTGTCAAATCCTAGGTCTAGTATACAGGACTCCATCTAGTCCTCCCTCCCCCCCACCCATTATTTTGCATAAACTTCTATGTGCTTCCTATCCACCATCTCAGTATTTTCATTATCATGGAGCAAACACCTCAATTACCAGTGACAGAAGTCAGCTTAGGCTTCCATCACAAACTCCACAAACTGGGGGGCTTAAACAACAGACACTCATTTTCTCATGGTACCGGAGGCTGGAAGTCTGAGATCAAGGTGCCCGCAAGGTTGGGTTCTGCTGAGAACCCCCATGCTGGCTTGCAGATGGTTGCCATTTCACTGTGTGCTCATAGGCCTTTAGTGTGTGTGTGTGTAAATGGAGAGACAGAGAGAGAGAGCAAGCATGTACACATGCACATGCTGGTATCTCTTCTTATAAGGGCACTAATCCCACCATAAAGACCCCACCCTTACGATCTCATCGAAACTTACTTTTCTTCCAAAGACCCATCTCCAAATACCATCACACTGGGGGCTAGGAATTCAACATAGGAATTTAGGAGTGACTCTACACAGTCCATGGTACCAGTTCATAGAATTAGTGCTAGGCTTAGGAAGATGTCCCTTGACTGGTCAGGGATGTGGGAGCAGATGTGGGAAACTAGCGGATGGCTATCTGAGTGCGGTCCTGCGGGCACTAGTCATAGGGTGCAGGTGGGAAGGCACTTCTGCAACAGGCCAGGCTGCCCCATCATGATGGTTGGGAGAGGCTCCAACCAGATAAAAGGAACCCTCCCCACTGCAGTGGGATCTGCTGTGATGAGCCAAGATCTGTCAAACCCAACCTCCCATTTGCTGGTCTTTGTTTGGCCTCTTAAGCCATAGAGAATACGTGAAATCCGTTTCCAAAGATGGCTGTACAGACATTTGGGGATGGAGACTGAGCCATGCATAGCCTGAGGCTTCCCTTCTCAGAGCTCCCACCATTCCTCGGTGGGAATACTTTCCAAATCCAGGACCATCTGAACATGGTCTCTAAGTAAGGAGCCAGTATTCCTGTGACCTGCTGTGCAGTTCAAAGTCCAATTACTGAAGGTAGAGTGGACCTTGTCCCGGGATTTCTTTATGCTACTGTAAGAATAGATTTGGTTTCATCAGATGAAGGCTAGGGGCAAAGCAAACCGTGCTGCCTCAAAGCCGCTGCAAACTCCCTGTGCCCGGCCTCGCCACCTTCCCTACGACGAGCCAGCCTCTCCTCAGCCTCCTGATGCAACGTGGCTCTTTTATTTTGAATATTAACCTCATGGTTACATGGAAAATAATTGATTTCAACTCGCCTCATTTTCAAATGAATTTGGGGCACTTGTCATTAGACGCGAGTGCAGAGGCTCGGTGGTAATCCTGGATGGCCGTGGAAATGCAGGTTACCCCGCACTGGCTTTGCAAGCGGGAGAAAAGCAGCAGCAGAACTAGTCTGGGCTCGGAGCCTGACAGTTTGTACTGAACTCACCGGCGATTCCTTGTTCTGGGCAATGCTGTTTGGAGGACGGGTTCCCAGCATTGATAAGGGGGCCAGGATGGGTGGAATGAGGTCTGTTTGGTGGTCAGAAGTCTTGTGTTAGAGTTCTGACCCAGTACAGACAAAGCCCTTTATGCTCTCTGGGCCTCAGTTTCATGGGAAGTAAAGAAGAGGATCAGACGAGGTGTTGAATCTGACAGGTTACACACTCTACCCTCACCTGAGAAATGAATACAGCACCACTAGGGTAGTCAAGGGCTTTCAAAGTCCTGAAAACGAGAAGCTCCCTGACTTTGTTTAATCCAGCGTTACTAAACTTCCGACCAGACAGCCTTCCCTCATCACCCCAACCCCCAAACAAAACCTGTCAACAGTCTCAGAACTTCAGAGTTCTCATGGGGAACAAGACTGGATGGATTCCTACAACCCTTCGAAAACTAACCCTTTGGGGTCCATTATGCAGAAATGTGGATTTTCTGTACTATTTGATATCAGGCAACTTTCATCTGGGGGAGAATTTTTCTAGTAACAGCTAAATAAAACAGTCTTTAGGGGAAGCCGGGATGGCTCAGTGGGTTAAGCGCTCGCTTTGCAGCGCCGGGGACCAAATCCCAGCCCCGGCCCGTGCAGACCCATATGCTGAACTGGGGAGTGCCCCCAGTTCAGTTCTCTCTCTATCTCTGTATCTCTCTCTCTCTCTCTCTCTCTCTCTCTCTCTCTCTGTCCAAAATAAATAAATAAATAAGTAATAAAAAAATTTAAAAAACACACAATAAATACACCATCTTTATCCTTGTATAAAGAGGACTTTTTGAATACCAGCTATGGAACTTCATTGTTCTGTCTCTGAAGTACCTTTTCCTGGGCTTCAAAGCCTTCTTCAAACGTATCTTCCAGGGCTCCCCGGAAACCTCCATCCAAATCTTCAAACTCACCCTGTTAGCTCTCCACTTCTATCATGACCTCTTTTTGTGTGTGTGTGTGGCTCTTTTACCTGTTCTCATATACAGTCCTGAACAATCTATGTTCACCATGCACCCTGGATCTATTGAATGCTTGTGATCAAGGACCTATTAAAGTAGGATCGACTCAGTCATCTTACTAAGGCAGGAAAGCAGAAGAGTACATTTCAGAAACAGTCTCAGTTGCACATGTTTTAAGAATTTTGGGTTCTTAATAATCTTCTGTTTTATCCTAACATTCACTTTCCCAGAGCACTGTGTTCCTCAAACACTTAGTCAACATTGCCCTATATTTCACTCCAGTAGCAACTAGCTATATATTTAGTTGAAGCATTTTGTCTTCTCAGTCCCACATACTCATAAGTACAGGACCAGATTTACATTTTATTTTATTATTTTGAGGCATCTGACTTCCCATAAGACCTGGAGATCTAAAAGGAATCATGTTGGCAGATGGTAAAAGGAAACAAGTAGCAAAGTGGCTCTATTTGGGAGTTGTTGTGACTGTCATTTTCAGATCAAAGAAGCTTTAGATCTAGATATTTCCTAACTAAATTGCAAAATCTCATCCGGAGTGTTTTTCCCTCCACACCCCTCATTTCTACAAAACATTGGATTTTCTGATGAAGACTCTGAAGGGTATTTCCAAAGAAACTTGTCATCACAAGCAATTAAATTGAATAAACAGTAACAGCTCCCATTTGCAGGGTACTTACTATGCCAGCCCCTACACTACACTAGACTACACTATACTACGTTCTTTCCAAGTTCATCTCCTTCACTCCTCGTACTAACTCTAAGAGGGATGTATCATTACTGCCTCTTTACAGAATAAGAAACCAAGGCTTTGAGAGGTTAAGTCACTTGTAAAGATTACACAGGATTCAAGATTAGGAAAGTGTTTCAAAGTCCTTACTGGTCACTGTTATGCTACCTTGGAAATATTTATTGGGCACGTGCCCTGAGCATTGGGTTGCAAATACAAATAATCTTGTTTTCTCACTCTCACAAAGGGTTTTGATGATAGATGGGACGTTTTCCCACATGCAAAAGGTAGAAAGTCAAAAGCAACAGTAGAAGCAGTACAATTATAGGGAACTAATAAAATTAAGGAAGAAAGAGATTAGTTTCACTTGAAGGAATAAGAAAGTTTCATAGAACAGAGTTAATATCTGAGAAGCACCTTGGAAAGTAGGTCTGGTTTCTCTATCTCAATGCACTGCATTCAATCCATCACTAAGTCTTGTTACCACCTTGAAAACATATTACACATATACCTCTTCTAGCTTCTCTGCTACCACCGTGACCCAAGCCACTATAATCAGTGGTGTGGACGATGGGAAGAGCCCCTTAGCTGGTCTCCCCGAGTTCCCCTCTATGGTGCCACGTGACTCTATAATCCCTCGTAGAAGGCAGAGTATAGTTCTCTGCCCATGTGTAGTAGGTGTGGTCACATGACCCAGTGGAATATTAGAAGACATGACCAAAACGTGTCTTTAAATATATTTGCATGTCAAGGCTTAGTCCCTTGCACTCCTGTGCTCCTCTGTGAGAACAGCAGGGTTGTTTTTTTTTTGTTTGTTTGTTTTTAAGATTTATTTTATTATTTTTGACAGAGACAGAGAGAGACACAGAGAGAGACAGAGAGAAGGGGGAGACTGCCCAGAGCAGTCTCCAATGTTGTATGACATCAGTTTTTGACATGGTTTTGTTCCACACAGGTGGGCCGGGGCTGCACAGGGCAGGGAACCAAGCTGGGGGCCTTCCGCACGGGAGGCATGCCCCCTGGAGCCAGGGGCTGAATGTGGGGTGGGGTCAAGAACCAAACTGGGGGCCTCCTACATGGGAAGCACTCCCCAGTTCAGCATATGGGTCCCCATAGGCAGGGGCCGGGATTCGATCCTTGGTCCCCAGGGTTGCAAAGTGAGCATTTAACCTACTAAGACATCCCAGCTTCCGCTGAACAGTAGGTTTTTTTGTGTGTCTGCTGCTCCTTTACTGTCATTCCCAAAACAAGGGTGCATGGTGCAGACCTGGACACTCCTGCATCTGCCTAATCCAGCCTAGGACAGGTGAACTATAGTCCATTTGCAGATTATGACTGTTAAAAGGGAAAAAAAAGTTTTTCTTTCTGCAGCCATTAAGCTTTTGATGCCCTCTGCTATGTAGCAATAACTGACTGATACACACTATTTTCACATCAATTAATCACTTTCTGCTTCTTTACAGAGAAACCGTAGTGAACTTTGAAAAATGTAAATCACATTACCCACTCCCCAAATCAAACCCCTTTAGTAATTTGTGTTGTATTTAAAGTCAATCTCAATTTCTTATGGCCTAAAGTTCAGACTGCCTAACTCTTTGTTCTGTATGTATTAGCCCCACTAGTTTCTTCTTGTTTTTTGAATACACAAGCTCCCTTTCCCTGTGGCCTAAAAAGATTCTAAAACCTAGATCTATGCTGTCTAATACGGTAGCCATTAGCCATATGACTATTTTAATTTAAATTAATTAAAATCATTTAACACTGAAGATTTAGTTACTCAGTCACACTAGCCACATTTCAAATGCTCAATAGGCACATGTAGCTAGTGGCCACCATATTAGAACAGATAAAGAATGTTTCCCATCATTGCAGAATGTTCTGCCGGTCATAACAAAGCTTAGTTAAAATATCACCTCTTCAGAAAAGTCTACTCTGATCATTCACTTAAAGCAATTCTCTAGCCTACTCTTTGTTCCATGACTCTATTTGGCTATCCTTGTAGCATTTAAGAATTATTTGAATCCATTATATGAATGTACTTGTTCACCAGAATATGCACCCCAAGAGTGCAGGGACCTTGTTGATTATGTTCTTTGCACATCCCCAGGGTTTAATAAAGAGTGGGTGCTCAGTAAATGCTAGTTGACTGAATAAATGAATTAAGTGTTAGCAGCTGGTGGTGAGGACTATGCCAGGTGTAAGCAGAACCATGAACAAACGCAAAACTGTGAGAGGTTGAGAGGCATGGTTGTGGCAACATTGGGTAGCCAAGTTCAGTGGGGACATAGAATGTACGGTGCTAGATAAGTTCCAAAAGTTAACGAGACTGAGACCACATGATTGAAAGGTTCAGATTCTGGACTGAGTTTGCACTTAAAACAAGATGAGGAACCACTGACAGTTTTCGTTTTTGTATTTTTAAGACAGAGAAACTTCATGATCGGGAATAGTCCTCGAGAAATTGATCAACCTGCTGTGTGGCAAGTGGATCATATAGCATGTAGAGAGACCGATCAGAAGGCTAAAGCCATAATCCAGTGAAGAAAGAAAAAAAATGGGGACAGATTCAAGAGTCATTGTGGTGGTGAAATCAACATGTCATGTTTTGGATGGCGGGGTTGACAGAATCTGAGGAGGCAAAGCAGGCACTGACATATTGAGCTCGAGCGAGTCAATAGAAATAAAGTGAGAAAAGGACAGTGGGTTTGGCTGCACAGGTGCCGACTTCTATTTTTGATGGGGTCA
Source organism: Craseonycteris thonglongyai (assembly GCA_004027555.1). Lineage (NCBI taxonomy): Eukaryota > Metazoa > Chordata > Mammalia > Chiroptera > Craseonycteridae > Craseonycteris > Craseonycteris thonglongyai. The sequence goes on from PVKE010001974.1 coordinate 22,064, forward strand.
TATAGAGTCCCAATGACAACGGTGGGGGGAGAATATCGTGTCACCAAGCTAAGGGTTTTTGGGGAGAGATGTGAAGGTTTTGATAGGCCCACAAGAAACAATATAATACAGCTGGATTTGCTTATGAGGCATCCACTGTAACCCTAAAGAAACTGGTTCATTAGGATAGTCATAGTAGACTATCCTAATGGTACTGAGAATGAGCTTGGAGTGAGGAAGAAGAGGCTGTATGTACTGCTAAAGTGAAGTACTTTTCCCATAAACTACCTGGATTCTAGATTCCACATGGACCCTTATGAGCTTTTCATATCCCAGCACTCCTGTTGTTTATCTGGAGTACAGATAAAATTGAGGGCTCATGTTGCACACTGTCTGCCCTCACCTGCAGCTGTGACACCACCATAGGTTTTACCAGATGGGTTAGGGATGCCTGGAGCTTATACTGCTGACTTCAGAGAGGCTCTGCCCTGATTAACCACCTCATTTAATGAATGAAGTTTGGTACAAAGCGATGATAGAGGTCTTCCATTTAACATTTCCTTCACACTTAGTTTAAATTGCAAAATCACAGACTTGGTTGTGGGGATGTAGAATCCATCTAGTCCACTTCCCTCCTCTGTGAAAAATGAATATATGGACACACACACACACACCCTTCTGCCATCCTTAGAAGCCACAGCAACAATTTTTGATGGTTCTGGAGCCAAGGTACTACTCTCTGTTAGGAGTACCCTGCGAAGCCTGATTCTCTGCTATGCTCAGTGGCTTCCATATTCTGAGGTTGTCTTGCCTTGGCAGTCATTGTATTTTTTGTCAGCCCTTGACTTGTACAAACAACATGGTAGAGAGAGAGAGAGATGCCATCATCTCCCTTAGGATGACTGCATGACCTGGTTTGCAAGAATTTTTCCTTTTTAGGGACCCTTATTCTCACTTGCCTAGACCTAGACTCTCAACCTAACATGCTCATACAGGGGATCTTATTCCTGTCTGGTTCCTTTCTGACTTTTCCTATTTGAGCTCAAGTCACCTCCGTGAACACACAATGCAATCTCTAGATGATGTATTATAGACTTGTACACTCAAAACCTATATAATTTTACTAACCAATGTCATCCCACTAAGTTTAATAAAAATTAATTAATTAATTAATTAATTTAAAGTGTCACTGCCTAAGAGAGGCCTGCCTTGAACACTTAAAGTAGGTATTTATTTCTACCATAGTGATTTGTCACCACATCTTATATTTTTATTACCCTAGTAAATGATCTATATTATTTTTTTATTTGTAATCATATTTATTGCCTATTTTCCTATAGAATATGTGCTCCATAGAGACCAGAATCATACCTATCATGCCCCAGTGTTCCCTCAATGCCTAGCAAAGTGTGGAACATTCAGTGGTTGTTTATATTGGTTAGGTACTGCTGCATAACAAATTATCCCCAAATTCAGTGGTATATAACAATGAGCTTCTACTCTTATGCTCACAGGTCTATAGGTCAGCCAGAACATCTCTGTTTCACACTTTAATCTGGGTTGATTTTGGTACCTCTGCTTTTTGTATTTCTTTCTCTTCTGGGACCAGCAGGCTTGCTGGGGCATATGCTTCTCATGGTTTCTGCTTGAAACATGTCTAATAATATCCTAGTTGCCAAGGAAGGTCACATGACCAAAAGTAACATGAATGGATCAGGAAGACAGTCTTCCCAAGGAGTTTAGGGGAGAGATGAATAATTACCAAATACTAATCTAAACTACTACAGTGCTCCATAAATATCCATGATTGAATAAATGAATGACCTCCCCTAGATCAGTTGACCTTTCTAACCAAACCACTTTCCCGTCATTCTCATCTGTATTTGCTTTAGAATTTCAGTCCACTGTGAGTCCATGACCTACTATGAAAGAACCATCCCACCCTGTTCTCCTTGGCAGGAACTAACTTAAGGTCTCTGCCTGTGTAACAGAGGTTAAAACCTCCTTTATTTGATCCTGGCTCTGTCACCCCACTTGAGGCAAAGGGAAGGCTTCATTGCTGCCAGAAACTAGAAGAGATGGAACCAATTAGAAGAACCTACCATCTGGTGGTGTGGGACTTGTGGATTTGCAGCCAAGATTCCAACTGGGACTGTTTAAGCGTTTGTGCACAATAGCTTGAGTGTCTGAGTAGAGGAGGAAATGTCTTAGTCACTGGGAGAGAGTATTGGTACCTGAGACTTACCAGATACCTTAGTGCTGACAGCCCTGAACTCTTTCAAAGAGGGAACCAAAGGGATCAACCCCCAGCCACACTGTGTGAGTAGAAAACACCTCCTAAAACTGTTCCAAGAACACAGATTTGCTTTTGGCTGGGCAGGAATTATCAGACTCCTCACAGCTTTGACTACAAGCCTGAATTTCAAACATTTAGTCTGCGCTGTCCTCTTATCTTCTCTTACCACCAGAATCCCTGCATTTCTCTTCTCTTATTAGTTTCCCTCTCTGCTATAGCTTGTTGACCCTCAGTCTAGCATCCGCCTCTCTGAATTTTACTTTCTGAAGTGACTTGCCATGCAAGGACATCTGTAATTTTTTTTGCCTGCTGAACACTTAATCTTCATTCTTTAAAAAAATTTTTTTATTGTTTTTGAGAGAGAGAGAGATACAGAGATACAGAGACAGAGAGAGAACTGAACTGGGGGAACTCCCCAGTTCAGCACATGGGTCCTCACTGGCCGGGGCCAGGGCTGGGATTCGATCCTTGGTCCCTGGCTCTGCAAAGTGAGCGCTTAACCCACTGAGCCATCCCAGCTTTGCCTAATCTTCATTCTTTTGATAATAGCTTTTGAATTTCCTTTGGAGGAACTGTTTCTCTCCCTTGTCCACGTAGTTTGGATGGGCTGATGGAAACCAACAATCTATTTGGTCCTTTTTATAACCCCAAGCTCTAAGAATGATCATGTGTCTAGGCCTAGACTAACCAAAAGACGACAATATTCTGGCCTCTGTGTCATGTTTAGAAATAAGCATGTGTCCTAATTTTTATTCAGTAACATCAGGCCCAGGACTTTTGGGTAACTAATGGGAAAATAGTTTCCTTTCCACTGGACTTTGAGATGGGCAAGTGAAGGCTGGCTGTGCTGGGATATGACATGGGAGCTCTGATGTGTGACAAGTATATATATGTCTCAGGGTAAAGCCAATTTAGAGAAAAGCTAAGCCTGAAATTCTAGAGGGTATATCTTAGTCTTGCCATCATTCAAGCCCTTGAATCTAGTCAAACCAATGAAGTCAAAACTATCCAGTTACTTGGGTTTCTATCACTTGCCACCAAGAGTCCTGACTGCTCACCCTTCAAATAGGGTTGCCCCTTGACCATGTAAGCAACAATTTCTTAAGCCAAAGACACTGTCTGGCCCACATATTTAGTCCAATCCTGTGGACTGAGTCATAAGTAAAAAAAAAAAAAAATCTTTCAGATTTAGTGTTGCTTGTATATTTGGACCCAGAGTAAACTTAACTTCCTTAGATTTCATTTTTTCCCATCCATGAAATAGATTCATTCATAGATAATGGCCACCCTCATAGAAAAAACACTAAAGATTAATTAGTCACATTGTACTTATGGTGCATTTATGCTAATAGATAAGAATCCTAGTTAATTATATTGCCCTGAATTTGCCTAACACTTCGATTTTCCAAAGCTCTTTCATATAAATAATGGCACTTGCCTGTTCTACTACCCCTAAGAATCTGGTATTATCATCTCATGTTATACATCTGGAAACTAAACTGGACACAAAGATTTCTCAAGGTCATACAGCACGTCAATTTTAAAGCTGGAAACCAAACAAACTATTTCAATTTCTGTAAATGATAATTATTCTATTCAATCTCATTGGAAATTGTCCTACTGGGCAATAATGCTCTTAAAATCAAAATAATATATACAACTGATTAAACTTTTAATGTGATGATCATCACAGAATTATTTTAAGGATAAATTTTGGAAATAAAGTAGATATTCAATAAAAGGAGACACTAAATAAAGGTACATATGTACAGTAGGCTTTTAGGAAGATATTAAAAATGAATGTGTAATACTCAAAGTAATGTATGTGTGTTATAATAAGTCAGAATCATCTTTTAAGACAGTAATATAAATCTATTCTTAATTTTTAAGTTGATATATTCAGAAAAAAGATGGAAAGTTTACCCTTAGTATTGGAATTACATATATTTTATTTTATTTGGGGTGCATGTGCCCATGGCTTTCTATAATACCCATATCACTTTCGTACACAAAAATTAATCCCACACAATTCATCTCCATCCTAACGATTCTACATAATGAACACACAGACATGGGTGTAATCATTGGGTGTCAATGTCATTAGCCTCCTACTGTCTCATTAACCCCAATTTCACCTGCATTCTCTGAGAGCTGGCCCTCCCATGACCTTGGGCTTCCCCATGCTCTCTGGACAGCAAGCTGTGACACACCGAAGTCACACGAGCAGAGATTTCCAGTAACCTCAGCACCCTGCACGTCTTGACTGCAGCTGGCACAGGGCAGCACAGGCCACTTGACAGTTCCGAGGGCTGAGGGGCAGAGCAGTGAGTGCTGACTCCAGGGGTGCAGGAGGGCTGCTGCGGGAGGGGCCCACAGGACCCACAGGGAGCTGGCCGACACGCACACAGTGGGATGGAAAAAACCCTCTCAGGGGATGCTGGGATAGCTTAGCAGGTAGAGCACTTGCCCTTGCAACCAGGGATTAAATCCTGGCTCCAGCCCACGCAAACCCACCCATCTGCTGAATTGTGGTGCAACTGGAAACCACTGGGATGGTGGTGAAGGTTCCCGCCTCCCGTGCAGGAGGCCCCCAGTTCGGTCCCTGCCCCACGTGGCCCTAAGCCCATCTGTGTAGAATGAAATCACATCACAGCTAATGATGTTCAACTATGGAGATTGCTCTGGGCTTTCCTCCCTCATCTCCCTGTCTCTGTCTGTCTGTCTTTGTCTCTTACCCTCAAACCATAAAATACATCTTAAAAAGAAAAAAAAAAAAAAAAGCCCTCAGCCAGCAGATGTCTAGGGACAGAACTGGAACGTACTCCCACGCCCTCTCCCTCCCTCTGAGAGCTCAGTGTACTCATCTGTGAATAGAGAAGGACAGGACCTACCCCATGGCACTGTATAGAGTGAAAAGTTGATTGGAAATCAACTGTCATTTCCTCCTCATAATAACCACAGATCATTGATATAACTATTCCCTTCATTTGAAAGAAACAGAGTTTCAGAATAAAAGGAGAATTGACATATATAAGACATGCAAGGCAGCCATGGCAGAGCCTCGCCTTGAACCAGAAATCCTTTATTTAGGGAACGGAGCTTTATACCTGATTTAGGTCCCTTACTGACAGTAGTCCAAAGGAGCTAGAATGAGCTTTTGAGGTGACTTTTAACCAGTTTTTACCCCCATCACTTTTCAGCAACACAGTTTGGTGCAATGGAAAGTATACTAGATAGTATGCTGGCCTTCCACAGGAACTCACAACGCAGCCTGCTGCAACTCTCCAAACTCATGATACCAAAGCACTACTACTCCATGAACCGCAATACTTCAGGCTTATTCTCATCACTGCCCCTGATGTTAAATACGAATAATATACAGCTATGTACTCAGTCATTCAACCAACAGCACTGCACACTATCCTGTGGTGGAGAGTGTGACAAGAAGCTAAGGAAAATGAGGCCACTGTCCCAAGTTGCTTAGTCCAGTTGGGCAGACAAGAGAAGGGTCCAGGTGACAAAAACCCAGGGCTGAGAGTAACAACTGCTTTGGGGAAGGAACAAAGGGCTGAGGGGAAGGGGAGGGTATGGATGAGAAACCAAGGAAGGCATAATGGAGAAGATGATCTAAAAGCCAGGGCTGCTCAGAAGGACAGAATTTCGACAGGGAACTGTGGGAAGAGCAGTTTGTAGGTGTAAGTGGAGGAAACAGCAGTGTGATTTGGGGTACCATTGATTTATCTACTTTGAGTGGAGACCAGGATTAAGTGTGGTGTGGTTTCCCGTTTGATGAAATGAGGGGGGACTCTAGACGATTCCCTGCCTCCACACACATGCTCAGCAGATTTCCAGGCCCAGTGCTGGATCAGCCCCCCATCTCCACAGGCATACCCACGGACACACCACAGAGCCACGCACGACAGCTCCCCCCGGCCCCCAGTCATCAGCTTCCCCATCCCCCAGCTTCTGTCCTCATCTGTTTGCCCATATGCCAGGCTCCATCTCAAACCGGAGACAGGAGTAAAGGAACAAAGGACATTGCTACATTAGCAGATAGTCTCCAGGGGATATGGAAGTGACACAGTGCTCTGGGGCATCTGATTCCTGGTGAGAAATCAGGTATTTGTACACTCTTCTCTGCTTAAAACCCTTCCATGGGTTTCTCCACAGCTCTTGGAATCAAAATCAAAATCCATACCAGGGCCCACCAGGCCAGGCTCTTGCTACCCTCTCCTGACCCACACTCCCCCCACCCAGTTTCCTCACCTGCAAGCCTCTATCCAGGAAGCTTCTAATACACTGCTCTTGTGGCCAGCACTACATCACCAAAAGCCTTCAGTTCTCAGCTCAAACACCTTTTCATTCCTCTGCCCAGAGCTGATTCCTTTGTAATATGCCTTCATAGAATCATGGCCCTGTCTTTCACATCTATATCACAACCTGTAATGGCACACTCATTTGTATTATTATTTGCTATTTTATTTTATTTTATTTTATTTTATTTTATTTGACACATCGAGAGAGAGGGAGAGAGAGAAACAGACAGACAGAGGAAACAGAGAGAAGGGGGAGGGCCCAAAGTAGTCTCCATAGTTGCATGTCATTAGTTTTCTACATAGTTTTCATTCCACAGGTGGGCACGGGGTTGCACAGGGCAGGAACCAGCCAGGGGCCTCCAGCATGGGAGGCATGCCTGGAGCAGGAGCTGAACTGGGGTCCTCCCACATAGGAGGCTGACTGGGTGAGATCTGAACTGTGAGCACCCCCCAGTTCAGCATAAGGGTCTGAATGGCTGAGGCCTGGATTCAGTCCTCAGACCCCTGGGCTACTTTACATGCACTCAACCTGCTGAGCCATCCCGGCATCCCCTGTATTGTTATTTGACTGATAGCATTCCTCACTAGCCCATAAGCTCCAGGTGCACAAGGCTGCTTTCTGTTTTTGTCCATGATGGTTAGCACTCCATAAATAAGTGTTGGTTGTTGGATGAATGCTCCTGAGGCCCATGGTAGGCTTAATACCCTAGTATTTACAAAATGTGCAACTTGATGGTGGAGGAGTCTATTTAGGGATCTATTTAGTGTTCTGTTTAGTGATCTTTCTTCCAAACAAAAACTAGTACAAGAGTTTCTTCTCTTAACTGTTTATCCCTAGAGTTTTCTACTCGTAATCAGTCCTCCCATAGAAATACAGCCCTAGAAGGATTCCTAGAGATCATATGAGCATTAGGTAGTGGGGAGGTCCTTCTCCAATAGCATAAGTAATTTTAAGGAGATAGCCCAGCATTTGAAGCCATGTCTTCAAATCTCAATCTAGTATACTTTTCACTGCACCAAACTTGGGTGAGTGTGTGCTCGTGCATGGGTGTGCTCACATGTGGGTGTTTTTGTGTGTATATGTCTGTCATCTAGTCTACATCCTACCTGCCTTTCTAAATTCTATTCAGATGTCTTTGTTTTATGAAACCTGATCTGATTCCTTCATCTGAAAATTTTCCTTTCCTCCTCTGAGTGTGTGTGTGTGTGTGTGTGTGTGTGAGAGAGAGAGAGAGAGAGAGAGAGAGAGAGAGAGAGAGAGAGAGAGAGACTGCATTATATCATTTTTCTTTTTTGTGCCTACTTCCTCTATAAGAATCTGAGCCCCTAAAGGGGAGAATCAATTCCTAATATATTTTATTTTTCTTAGTTCCTAGTGTAATGCTGTATAAAGGCAAATGGATTTTATCTTGTATTGACTTTAACGCTGACCAATTTGTAGCAGCTGCGTAGAATGCTATGGTGAGAGGGAATTTAAGGCCATGTTGAGATTCAGTGGGAAAGAATACTGTAATCAATGCATGCTGTCTGCAAGTGGATAGAAGAGGCAGTGATGGTACATATACTGTAGAGGATAGTAATAAAACTGTTTTGAATGAATGAACAAATGCATGAATCTTAGTTTCTCAAACATCCTGTACTTTATCATGAGCATTTGGGAGGGGAAGAGTTACCTTTCCCATCTCAGCAGAAGTCTTCCAACTAGTCAGAGGAAGCAAATTTCACACATCCTTTCCTATACAAAAAGTCTTGTGATTGTCCATATTATAATAAGAACCGAGTCAACCACAGACACATACTGAAGACTGCATGTCTCAAGGTGAGGGCACAGGTCTTATAAAAATGGAGGAACTACAATCAGATTGTAGCATCAACCAGAGAAATACAGACACCTGAGGGAGGAATGTGGATGCAGGAGACCAACTGAACTCTCCACCTTTCCCGAACAAACAGACGCTGTAGTGGTTGAAGGGAGGGGAGGAGAAATAGTGTGATTTCATCCACGTAAAATACCTTCCTCTTACTTCACTATCAAAATCTGCTCCATCAGCATGTCCCCCAAGAAGTCTTCTGTATCCGTAGCCATGTAGCTTCTGCCTCAGAAGTCCTAGCTCTTAATCCTGAACCACAAACTTTATTGTGGCACTTCTTGTGTCAGGCTTCTCTCCTGCCGTTTCGCTTCTTTGTGTGTCCATATCATCATATAGTATTTTGAAAGGGTGAAAGCTCACTGAGTTTAGGAAACCCCAAACGCTGACTTCAAATGTCAGCTTAGGCTCTTATTCACTGCATAATATTGAGAAGTCCCTTAACCTCTCTCAACGTCAGTAGCAACATCTATAAAATGGGAATAATAACTTTTAAAGATTGTTGCAGAACTTAAAAGACAACCTATGTGCTCAGAGGCGATCCCAAAGCATTTGGGTTGCTAGTTGAATGACTTCGTCCCTTAATGTTGGCAGACAAGGAAAGTAAGAAAGATTGCATGCAAAGAAGACCCCAAACTCTCATCCGCCCAGTGGTATTTGCTGTCTTCCTCTTGCACAGCTTCTGCATCCCTACCCTGGTGTGACCACCCTTGCTTTTTAATCCCCTGTTGCTAACACATGTAGTAGGAATAGTTCCTGTTATACTTCTCCCTTCCCTTCTCCACCCTCTGGTGGGGGGATAATGAATAGCAAAATGCACAAGAAGATATCAAATGACAGTAAAAATTATGAAAAAATAAAAACTTGGTCACATTCTTTGGAGGTAAGATTGGGGCTATTAAGATAGCTACTAGGCCAGATTTTGAAAAAGCACCTGAAATTAAATTTGAATAAGATGCTTCTCTTGTTTTTTCATAAATAATTAATTAACCCATTCTATTTAAAACCTCTCTGTTCCCTTTGACATTTTTTTTTTTTACTCAATTCAAAATGGGACAGATGTACAGTTTCCCAGACCAATGGGCCCCATGAACATAGCTCCCAGAGGGTTTCCTAGCCTCATATGGAAGTTAACAGAGAATCTTCCAGACAAGTTGGGCATTACAATGCCACCCTCATCACCCAAATTGCCCAATACCCTCTCTGATATTGGAGCTAAAGAGAAGAAATTAGAGGCCTAAGTATAAGACAATGTTATTGCTTCTGAGACAATCCTTTCAGCTTTGTCTCCCACTGGATTGTAAGCTACTTGGAGCAAAGGTCTCTTATCCATTTTTCCAATGCCTGTCTCAGTTCACAAAACTGAAGAAACGTTTAAAGAATAACCAAATTCACAGAAACTCATACACTGGTATGTGGCAGGAATCAAGTTTAGGAACCCAGATCCATTCATTCTAGGTTCACTAACCATAATGGATAATATTGCCTGTATCATAGTGCAATCTCTCTGATAAATGGCTAACAACCCTATTAGAGATCAAGTCTGGGGTTGTTAAGATAACAATACAGAAGCATCACCTTTTGCCTCAGAACATTTCCTCCTATTTTTGTCTTTTATTATCTGTCCTGTCAGTCAACATCTTGACACTGGGATAGCAGGTAACATCTCTTTCCACCAAGCTCTGCTGTAGACAGTTCTCAGCAGTCTGAGTGAATACACATGCCAACCATTTATTCTTCTTGATTCCCTAAGCAGGTAATTCTTCCTGAGTAAGGGACCCTTTTGATAGCATGATGAAAGCTATGGAGCCCCACCCCAGGAAATAAATCAGCATATTCCCATGCATGCAAAAGATTACACATAATGTCTGGTGGTTTTGAGATACATGAATGTACACACACAAGTTCTTCCCCATATCCTACTCTAAGCCATATCAAAAGGAATGGGAGGTTATCTGATAACCAAGACCTACTCAGTATTATTCTAGCTTTCCATGGAGAGGGTTTCACAGACCTACAACTCAATAATTAAACTTAGCTCTTTTTAAAATGTAGCTAAGTAACACAGTAGAAAAGATTTTCAACCTCAGCACTGCCAAAACGTAGAATTACTATTTTATTTGTTCAGTGGGTCACTCTTGTGCAAAATCATAGCTACAATTTGAAGCACTATAAAGTTTTCGTATGTGTTTTATTAGTCTACTGGCTTACATGATCCACAAAACGCCCTTTTGCTTCTTGGGTCATCTCAGTATAATTGATCAGGTTACCATGAGATTGGTCAATCTACCAGAGTGTTCAGGAACATGGGGTATTAGGGTCACAAGATCACCATTTACTTCCTGGGTGACCTTGGGCAAATTATATAATCTGCTGCGACCTTAGTTTCTTCGTCTCTAAAAGACAACACAATACTCTGCATTGGTCCTGTGAGGATTAAATGAGCTAACACATAAAAGCAATTAGTATATTGCATAGACCATGGTAGATGCTCATTAAATAGTAATAAATGTTACTATAACTGTCTATAAAATATATGTAGTTCCTGACACACAGTAAGTCCTCAATAAATGGAATTTGGTGTAAGTATAATTTTTGGAATATTATCTTAAAGAGGTCTTAAGGCTAGGGAGAATTCTGGATTCTCATTTTGAGCCTTTAAAGCACATGCAGTTCAGACCACTGAGAGCCCACCATGAGGAAATGTTGGAAAGAGATGGAGGAAGTATGGTCTGTGACTTCTAACATCCACAGATCAGCAGAAGTCGCTAAGTCCACAGCTGCACACAAAATCTACGGTGCCAACTAAATCCGCTTTCGGGTCTTAAACTGTTCTTGCCCATCCAGCTCACACTGCCATGCCATGGCTTCCTATTTCCACTTAATCCCTGGTGGAAAACGTCTCTACTGATTAATTTTTATGTTTTCATCTGTCATAAAATGACAGTCGTGCAAGCACATAGTTTCCTTTTCGGTCCTAGTTGTCAGAGAAACTCAGGATGGTGCTTGTTGCCCATATTTTAGAATGCATTCAATTCAGATGTCAGAAACTCATCTCCCCCATCTCTTTCTTGAGGTCACTGTTGTTCTATTTTATAGTCAAAGGCCATCCTACAAAACATGTCTTACATAATCCATCATTTCAAAGCATTTTGGCAACAATCAAGGCACCAATTTTTAAACAATTATCATCATTTCCCAAACATGGGAGACCAGCTATACAACTTCTCACATATCCTTTCTTACCAAGCTCCAAGAACAGTTTTCTCTTTTAAATTGTGAACAGACAATGGTTAAGCATTTTAAATCACATTCTCTAAGTCCAAATCTTTAATTCTGTGTCTCTCAGAAGTTTCCTCTGTATGAAACTTTCAGCTGAACCAGAAAACCTCTGTGAGGTAGAGGAGGTGCCATCAACCCAAGTCCCCATCATGCTGGCCTTTAAAGTTCGCTGACAGTGAAAAAGCAAACCCCTTCTATGAAGCATTGCTGAATCTAAAATACCAATGATGGAAGCACTCAAAAGGCCCTGGACATTTTTCTTGAAGGGCTTTCTCTTCTGAAGACAAATGACAACACCATCACCTACCCACAGACCCTCCTCTCATTGGTCCATTGCAGAAAGACATCTCAGAAATAGAAGCAATTACTTACATCTATAGGTCATCTCAAAGCTGTCGCTGATGTTCACAATATCAATCTGGGGGAGGAGCTTTGGGGGTTCTGTGAGTTGCGACAAAGCAAATCTAAATGCGGCATGTTCCTGTGACTGCTGATTTGGAAATAATCCCCCTATGAGGAAAGAAAATGCAACATGGTATCTGGGCTAGAGACAGGTGTAGTACCTCATCAGCCCACCCGAAAGGGCCCTGTTCTTCTCATGCAAAATGCACTAGTTGTATCCTTTACTGGTGGGGATGAGAGTTCAAGTAGATTCATCTGGACACCGAGGCTTAAACTTCTACAGATGAGTGTTTATGGGACAAGGGCCTCTCATACCTATTACACTGCCCCCAAAACTTGATTGTTCACCCCTCAACTCAGCTCAAGTCAGAGAAAACGAGAGAACTGTGACATATCTCTTACCCCTCCCTGGTGCAAACCACCCAGGTGGCCTGTGCTCTTGCGTGCCCATAAACTTCCATAAACTGTGCCCATAAACTGTGTCGAGTTTTTCCTGTATTGAACCCATTTCTCACTACAAAGCCTTACCGGAAGTAGTACTAATAAATGTTGCACAGTGGAACTAACTCGGGGACCCTGTCAGCTTCTCTGGCACTATAATCATTGGCATTGATACTTTTAGGTCTTTGACCTGCCAAGACCTATGTGCACTTTAACTATACTCTCCCCCCTCTAAGCTTTCCTCTTGATTTCCTGCAGTGTTTTGGCTGCTGCTTTCACACTCCTGATCCCAGCTACCTGGAAAGGACTTGTTATATAAGGGATTGCCATGGTGTGTATTTGCATAGTAGAACCTTGGGCTTTAAAGACATGGGGTTTTAAGAATGTCAAGAAAATATGAACATTCTATTCTAGTAAAAAGCACACACACATACAAAAGGTGCCTGTTGAGGCGCCTGCCCTAAGAAACACAAGTACGCGGCTTACCTTTGTATTGACTGTGGACATGTAAATGAATTAAAACACATTCCTGTGAGCTAAAATCAGCTATTTCCAGGGGCTGAACTATAATGAATGTTTACACAGAAGTTTATCTCACACCCGACAGGAGTTAGAGACCCAATATCATGCACTTCTAACTTCTTATACAGTGGGTACATGTTTGTTTTTAAGAACAAATAAACGGATTATAAGGCGTTTCTTAGAGACCGTACAAGGAGAATCAAATACTACTTGCTGACAGTGGTATTTTTAGCATTTATTATACAACTTAATGTTTCAATCCTTTATTTGAAAACAAAACTACTGTTATATCAGTTGAACAGGCAAGCTGGAGCTAAATATGATGAAAACTGTGCAGAGGTACGTGAGCAAACATGTCATATACACACCCATGCATTTATACCCATGATGGTATATACAGATACATTGGTGAAAGCAGTGCATGCATCTCAAGCCAAACATTTCCAATCAGCAAAGTATGGGTGATATATAAGCCCCAACATAAACAGCGCTACACGTAAGCACAAGTAATTTACACATGTTCATATGCCTCCATTTTAAAGAGTAAAAACAAGAAAACACCCCTCCCCCAAACTCTACTTGATTCTGATGCTCCTCCCTGCCTCCCCAGATGACCACACCCCAAATACTTCCCACTCCCCTTCCCCCACCCCCCCACCCCCCTGCAATGAATGAAAGAGAGGGGCTGGCGCTGGGGAGGTAGGCAGCTGCAGGCTGGGCTGTAAGGGAAGCGTCTCCGGAGGCAGGCAGGAAGTTTTGTTTTGCATGTAAGGCACTAACCCACGTACACAGACACACTTCAGAATGTAGCTTAACAGGTGTCAGGACACAAAGCAAGTTACTCCATGGTAGCCAGCCTGTTGGAGAGGCCAAGAGAGACCGGTACTGCAGCGCATGTGTGCCCCACAAAATACCACTTGCACCTCATCGCCCCACAAACACACACACAAAGACCACACGTGTCCAGCAATGGGAACTTTCCCTAGTGGATCTCGGTCCTTATCAGGGGAGAGAGATGGAACCGAAACCAACCAAGATGCCGCCAATCAAAGCTTGATTCCAGATCACAAATAGCCCTGAGAGGCTGGTCACACTGAATCCCGGAGCCCTTGTGGACACATGTTGTTATTGGTGGAACTGCTCCTGTTTGATTTGCTTTCACCCATTATTATTAGGAAGAGCCATGTCTATCAGGTGCCTCATGAATACAGGGAGGGGAGGGTTCCCTTTAGGGAATCAACAACTAGGAAGGGGAAATGGGGAACAAAAAGGCATGCAGCACCTGGGAACCTGGCTCCAACTTGAGGGGCTGGAGCCCAGTGCTGGGGAAAGCGAAGAGGAGGGGAGAGGAACATGTGTATATATGTGCATTTGTGTGTGTGTAAAAGGTAGACGCTGTGCATGGAATTCTCAGAGGAAGAGGGTGGTGGGAGGGATAGAGAAAAGGCAGGTTAGGAAGTTCCAGGATCCCAGGAGTAGGGACCACCAGCCCAGCATGGTAAACAGCAGAAAGAAGGCAGCTAGAGGAGTCCAGAGCAAGAGGGGAGCCTCCTTGGACTTAAAGTGGGGCCTTTTGGCATTAGTCCAGCAGCTGCAATAAACCCAGCACATTTCAATCCTTATTCTAGGGGGTCTCTTTAAAAAAGAGACCTCCCCCAGTTAAGCACCCACTGCCTCTCTCAAATATGTATGTGCATACCTAATACATAATCACACACATCAGTACACACACCACACATGTTTATATAAGTAAATGAATCAGGCACCATCTACCAAGCAGTGGAGTTAACTACTTAAACACCCACCATCTCATTGCTACAGCCTGATTTTTTTTTTCCTCCAAAGCACTGCTTCCTCCATTTCACATGCTCATGCCTAGAGTGTGAGTGGTGTGTGTGGACCTGTGTGTGTGTGTGTGTGCACTTCCCTTCTGCTCCTCAGCTGGTAAAGAGAAGCCCCCTCCCTGAGCCGTGCCCCAAGACTCCCATCACCGCACAGCTTTGGATAGCCAAGCACAGCCATAGTGGGAGTAGAGGGGGACACAAACCAACCCCCCCCAATAAAAAACCTGGCCAGACCCAGAAAGTCATTCCCCAGGCTGCCCCCCATCACTCACCGATCTGGATATTGTTGGGGAAATTGGCACCTACTACCGCGCCTAGGAAACCGGTGCAGAAGAAGGCAAAAATGTGCTGCATATTCCTTTTTGCATTGGCGAAAAAGAAGCCCAGGTCCAATCATAGATTTGATGTTTCTCCCCCTTCCCTTTTTTCCTCTCTCTGTTCTGCCTGTTCTTTTCCTCCGGCAGTTCCTTGCTTGCTTGCTTGCTTTCTTGCTTCCTTCTGCGAGGTTTGTCTGTTTTCCTTGGAATCCGAGCGCTTAAACTGCAGCGTTAACAGCAACTGACAGCCAGATGAACTGAGCCCGGAACGGAGAAGCCGTCCTCATGCTAGCTGGAGCGCTCCCCTCTCCTCGCGCAGCCTGCCTCTCTCTCCCTCCCTTGCTCTCGCTCTCCCCCTCACACTCGCACAGGCTGCAAGCGCTGTGCTCATACCCACCGAGCCAGCTCGGAGTTCCACTGCTGAGCTCCTGTCCCTGTGGCTCCCTGACTCCCCGTCCTCACCTTATCCTCCTTTCTGCGTGTGGGGCCCATAGGTGGGTGGGTGAGGGGGTGTCATATGGGGAGCTTGGTCCTGCAGGAGACAACCCTGCTGTTTCCTTCAGCCTCCCCCGCCTTCCTCAGCTCCGGGCCCCCTCCCCGCACCCCCAGCCAGGCAGATGCTCCCGAGAATGTGGGTTCAGCTGTAAGTCAGTAGGTGGCAGGGGGTCCCCGCAATAGTTCTCCATGTACTCACTGCTTGATCTAGGTCACTTTTTCTAGGAGCAAGCAGGGCTGTGCTGGATATATCTCCTGCACTCCACTGGCCCAGTTATTCCTACAACTAATTCCTGAGGGGAAGACCCTAGAAATCCCTCCTAGGAGCTTTAAAGGGGAAAACAGCTTTCCCTCCCAAATGGGAAGAATGACAGAGAGACAACCCAGAGGGTCTGGGATGGCTGGCAGGTGCCTGGACACAGACATTTTCAGTCCCTATCTGCCTTTGCACATGGGATGGGTGGTCTCTGAAACCTGAGGCATTGAAAATGGGCCCCCTGCCCCGTTTCTCTGCATTCCACAGGAGACTATAGCATCAGAACGTGTGGGTGTACAATAAATGCGAAGTATACTTACACAGAGCAGTTCTGTGAGTCATTTTGCAGTGAGTCTAGTTAAAGGATGCAGGCTTCTTTCTATGATCTCTGGATGCTGATCATCCCAGTGTAAACTGAGGTGCCATAGACCACCCAGGACAGGGGCTTCCAGGAAAACTACCTGCAGGGAGAACAGCTGTGTTCAGGAAAATCATGTGGGTTGCAAAGTGGCGGTCACTAACCATCACACAGCACTTTATAGTTTCTGCGGCAACTTCACAGTGTTACCCGAAGTGACCAGGGCCCCCCTTTTCTTTTTTTACAGATGAGAAAACTGAGGCTCTAGGAATTAAGTCATGAAGATAAAAAGTAGCCTGGCCCTTTGGGACCAAAATATGGTCCATCCCATGGATTTCAATGTTCTGGGCATTACCAATTGACCCACTCACTGCCCTGGTCAGAACTTCCACATGACAGATGATAATCCAGGACAGGAGAGCTGAGCCCACATTTCCTCACTTAGAAAGAGGAAGAACAGATCTGATTTTGCTCTGGTACTTGGCTAGGCCATTTTATCCAAAAACTCCTCGCTTCCCTCACCAGGATTGCATAATCACACACATTCCCAGGGCAGCTACAAGGGCCAGGATTTGCAAGAAATATCTGATCAAGTTCAGTGGAGTCCCCAAACTAGGAACAATTTAGAGGTCACATGCTTTATAATTTCCTATGCATGTGCACATATATTAATTAGATCAAGTGATGTTTAAAGCTAATGTTTGTTCATTTACCACGTGTCAGGTACCATGCTAAGCAACGTGCATGCATCATTTACTTGTATAATGATGCCTGTAGATAGTAGATAATCTAATCCCCATTCTATAGATAAAGAAACTAAGACCTAATAATTTTCCACTGCTAACAAGATAGAGATTGGGGATTTGAATACAGGAAATTCTACCAACAGGCCCAAGCTCTTAACTCTTAGGCTTTAATAGCAGGAAACACTGGACAGGAACATTCTAGAGGTATATAAGCATCAGCTTGGAGAGGTAGGAACACAGATCACGGGAAAGATCACCTTTAAGGTCCCTGCTGACATGAGAAGTCTGTGATGCAATGATTCTATCTTAAAATATAATTTCTCCATTTGCATTTTTTTGTCTCTTACTATTTTGAATGGTACCTGGGGATCTTTTAAGTTCTCTGAGCTTTGTGCCTGGTAATAATAATAATTAGGCTGTCACTAAAAGTTTCACACTTCTCTGTCACCTTTCAGAGGAAGTTCTCAGAGCCCTTTACAAGGATTAATTAGCAAAAACTCAACGCCCACTTCTAACAGGTAGGACTTGTTTTGCTTACTTTGGGGAAGAGGGACTTAAAGGAGTCAAAACCATGCATTTTCTATGATCATTTTAAAACATACAGTCAGTAGATTTTCCTAAAATATACCTCTATCCTGTTACTCTGCTCAAATATGGTCAGTGATTCCCCTTGGTCTATTAAATATATAGTTGTTCAATGGTTAAATAAACATGGTGGTCACACATTTCCAGCGTGGGCATCGGGGGTAAAGTACATTTAGGTTTGACCGTTTATCTCCATATCCCTTCAAATATTGGTGGAGAACCTACTCTGTGTCTGACAGGATGTCAGGTGCTGGGGCAGATGCAAAAGAATGAGCCACACCTCAAGGCAGGTGAAGGTGGTAGAAGAGAAAGACATGAACCCAGTCATCCACAGCGGTCCATGACTTGAGCACTAATAGAGATGTAAACACAACGCTGGGGAGCAAAGAAAGAAGCAACAATATGTCTGTCTGTGGGGAGCCGGCAAGGCTTTCAAAGAGCTGAGCCGTGAAGGAGGAAACTGCAGGCAGAGAGTAAGGGCTGAGGGAGGAGATGCGGGCTAGGGCAAGAGCACCTGCCAGGCCTGGAGGCAGGGGGAGAAGCCACCTGCTCCAGGTGCATGGACTAGGGACCGAGGGTGGGGAACAGGAAACCTAGGATAGGCCAGGCTGTTTGGAAAGCCACTGGATTCCTGGAAGGCAATGGAGAGCCATGGGATCTTTCTTAGGATGATAGTGCCATGACCAGGGGTGTGTGTGAGGAAGAAGAGGCTGACCACTGGTGATACCCTCATTTCCTCACCTTCAAAGGGTAGGACCGCATAGCATACCCTCCCCTCATCCACCTCTTCTGTCGTCCTTCATTAGTTCATCATGTTGTCTCCCCTGAGAGCTTCTGATCCTGTGTGCCATCCCTGATGCCAGTCTTGGAACGTGTGGCTGTTTATAATCTTTTGTGATGGGTGGAAACCAAATCATACAGATGCCAGTACAGGGTGCACTGATTCACACAGCACTTGTACATCTATTCTCTCGTTCCTCCTCCATCTATTCTCTCGTTCCTCCTCCCCACAGCCCCACAGAAGCAGGAAATCAGAACCTACTTTACAGCTTAAGTGAGACTCAGAGCCGTAGAAGGTCAGCTTAAAACAATGGTTCTCAACGGGCAGCTGATTTCTCCCCCGGGGTACTTGGCAACGTCTACAGACATTTTTGGCTCTCACAATGGGGGAGGTGCTTTATCCCGGGGGGGGGGGGGGGGGGGGGGGGGGGGGGGGGGTAGAGGCCAGGGAGGCTAGGTAACATTGTGCAATACACTGGACCACTTTCCACCACGAAGAATTGCCTGGTCCAAAATGTCAACAGTGCTGAGATTGCAAAGGGAACCTAGCAATTAGTGCACCAGGAAGTAGAGACCAGGACCCCTATTCTAGCCTCTGTCTCCACTCTATCACATTGAAAAAAGATTAGCTTTGTCTTTCAGACCTTTCGTGTTTTTAAATGAGATACCTGAAGGTGGATGCGTGTTCCTGAAAGTCCAAATGCATGAGCGGCATGGAGGGTCCGCAGGGAGTGGATCCAGGAAAAGCCCTCCAAATACCTCTCCACTTGTGCCCCGGAGGCGGGCTAGCACTTATGCCTAAGCCCCATCATGGCTTATTCCAGTCCCTATTTCTGGCCTACTTTAAGTTCCATTGCCGTGTAGCCAAGAGAGCCTCAGATTTATTTACTTGGCTTTGGTTTTACACCACAAATCAAGGAGAATTGTTTTGGGCAGAGATTTCAAATTCAAATGCCTCGTTGGCCCAAGCAGGGACATGAATGAAGTAAGCCGAGGTGGGAGAGGACAGTGAGGACAAAGAGAACTAGAAGTTATAATAGACGCCCTGTCAGAAGGTGGTGGCAGGGCTTCTCCACAGCAGCTGATAGTTGTCATAGGAAACACAGCCCCAGTGTGGCCAGATCGTCTAATTTTTTTCTTTTTCCCCCAAGAGAAACAGGACATGGATTTCATGTATTTATGTTTAAATATTAAATGTACCTTTATGGCAGGGGCCGGAAAAAAACATGGTGGGGGAGCATTTCTGGGCTTGATCTGTCCCAGAGGCCATACACGCAACGTGCCAGGTCTGGGTCAGAGGAAGGTCAGGGACAGAGTGCACCCACCTGGGCCAGCATCAACTTGGAGGACAGGTCCATTTTGTCCCCGGGCCTCTGTTTCCTCAGCTGTGTTACGACGAGACTAGAGTAGATGATGGCTACAGACTCCCCGGCTCTGACACGCTGAGACCTTTCGAGGACCCAGACCTGGGTGAGGAGGAAGGACAGGGATCAGGTCTGGGAGACCCCACCTCCCCGTGACCTGCAGCGGTGGCATTAGCAGGTGCTTTCCCCGCGCGGGGTTCACGACTTCATCTGTAAATGGCAGGGCCTGTACCAAAGTCCCTTTGGGCTTGAACATTTTAGGCTTCTAGTGTGAAACAATTGGAGAGGGAGGGAGAAGCCATCAAATTTACCATCTGGGAACCGATGGCCGACAGCTGACAAATGGGCCAAAAACACAATCCGAGAGAGGTACCTCTGTTGCTTTAGAAAGGCCCCATTTTAAGAGAGGTAGAAAAAAAAAATAATAACGATAATATTTTTCATGTTTTGAGCACCCTCCCTACAGAAGGCTCCCAAAATACCCCACAGACTGTGTGTGGTGAGAACACCACCCCTACGAATGTAATTAGCCACCCTGGAGGCCTGCCAGGTTTAACAGCATTTCCTAGCGTTTTATTTATTTTTTTCCTTCTTCTTTCAGTCTTCCCTCCCCCTCTCACCCCAATGACAGGATTTTCATAAGCCCTCAGCATCACTAGGTAATTAGGGAGCAGTGCAAGTTCTGGAAAATACTCTGGGGCAGGATCAATGGCTGAAAAAAAGACAAAGGGTCTGTTCCAGGGGTACCCTCCCACGCAGCCTCATCATTTCTGGTAGAAATCGGAGTCACTGATGGTTCCTTCAAACCAGTGGTGCCTTCACAGAGGTCGCCTGGGCAGCCCCGCGGGGGCGGCCGCCCACATCGCAGCACAGACCCGAGAGCAGGCTCTCGGCTTCTCCTTGGCGGCATGATTTTGAACGTGTCTCTTAACCCCTTCGTCTTGGGGCCTGGTGGGCGGAATGAGAATAGTGGGAGGGGCTCCTGCCTGGGGCTGGCCTGAGGACTAACGAGACGCAATCGGTGACAGCCTGGCAAGTCTCCCAGCTCCACGCAGGGCTCTGCTGGCTGTCACTGTGCCGAGATGTGAAAGGTTATTAGTATGTTTTTATAATCTCCAGTATACGCTTTTGGGGGGGTCTTTCAATGCTTTTATTTTTTGCATTGAAATATAGCTGGTATACCACATTCTATTAGCTCTATTAGTCTTGGGTGTAGAGGGTCAGCATGTTTACACTCACACTAATTCTAGAAATCATGTGTCACCGTGCACACCTATCACAGTATTACTGACTATATTGCCCTTCACTTTTTTCATCTGTCTCCCACCCCCACCCCTCTGGTAAGCATTGCTTTGGCCTCTGTTTCTATGAGTTTGCTTCTGTTTTGTTTGTTCACTGTTTTTTTAGATTCCATGTATAAGTGAAATCCTTTGGTATTTGTCTTTCTCTGTCTGACTTCCCTTAGCGTTATTCTTGCCCAGTGGTTGGAGTTCAGATACATCCCGACATTGGGGACCTTCCATGTCATACCCACCTATAGTTCAGTTCACCAGTCTTCTGTAATATCTGTGACACTGCCCCACATCCTCAAAACAGCCCAGCAGGAACACATGGACTGACCATTCAACCGTCCTCCAACCTGCTCCTCACCTCATTCCTCTCACCTCTCTGAATGACACCCTTGTCACCCAGTGGTCAAGCTAAGGACCCCACATCAGACCCATCTGCAAATGCTCTGGGCTGTACTCCCCAATACAGCCGGAATCCCACCATTCTCCACTCCAGGGCGTTCATGCCACTCTCTTCTCTCATCTGACACATGTCAAACTTTACCAACTCTTTATTTCTGCTCCTTCCCTACCCCCCACCCCCACCACCATAGCAACATGATTTGTTCCTTGTATTGCAGCCAGAGTGAAACTTTTAAAAACAGAAGTCAGATTCTGTCGCTCCCCACTTCTAAAATATCCAGGAGCTTCATGTCATACTTAAAATAAAACCCACACCCTGGCTGCTGGCTGCCTCTTCAACCCCATTTCCTGCATCCTCTTCCCTTGCTCAGGCTACTCGGTCACATTGGCATCATTGCTGTCCTTTGGCCACACTAATGCCATCTGTCTTGGGACCTTTGTACTTGCTCTTCTTTCTGCCTGGGAAGCTCCTCTTTTGAAATCTACATTGCCTTCTCTCTCACTTCAGGCTTCTGTCCAAAAGTCTCCTTACTTTATCTGAAATAACACTTCACCCTCTGCCATAATTTTTAATTTCCCTTACCCTGCTTTATTTTTCTTTGCAGTATTTATCACTACCTAACTACATTTTATATTTATTTGTTTAGCATTTGACCCATTACTAAAATATATCTTGTTCACTCCAGTACAATGTCTGACACAAAGTGTATTCTCAGTTAATACTGGCTGAAGGAATGAATGGATGGTTTTTATCCTCCCCTGAAATACCCTTCCTCGTCTTTGTCACATTCTGATTTTTAAAATTCCATTCCTTTGCCAACTTCCCCACAATGCTTTTCCACCTCTATGAGTATTTTGTCCTCCCTGAGGATGTGTTACTTATGACTTACTGCCCTTAATTGACATTTAACTTAGTCCCTCCCACTTGATTTTCAGCTCCTTAGAGTGCAAGAATCATGCCCATACTGTAATAAGAGCTAATTTTTTTGAGTACTACTTATGTGCCAGGCTACACACCCACCTCGTGTCATGTGATTTTCACAGCAACCCTATGAAGTAGTTAGCCCTGATTATTCTGTTTGCAGGTGGGAACGAGAGGGTTGGGGAGGTTAAGTTACTTGTCCAAGCTTATATAGCTATTTCAAAGCAGACTTTAGACTTCAACCTAGATCTTCCTGGCTTCCAAAGCTGGCTCTCCTAACCATTATCCTATACTGTTTCAAGGATCATGCTCATTACTAAGGTCAGTTTTTATTGGGCAGGCCCTTGACAACATATATTATTCTTCCAAAAGGTATAGGGTTTTGTCCCAGGACACATGGCTAAGAGGTGAGTCCTCATATTGAAAACTCCATCCCATCATAGCTCAGCTATAGGATTATAGGAAGGGCTCTACAAAGCCATTCAGAGAACATGTACAAGACTGGAATTTTCTTCAAAACAAAACAAACAATCAACAAAAAAAGCCAAACAAACAAACAAAAACCCAACAACCAAACTGTGTCTTGAATAAGAAAATGAATCAATGTTTCTTTTTTAAAAAACTTATTTTATTGCTTTGACAGAGACGGAGAGAGACAGAGAGAATGGGGAGGGTCCAGAGCAGTTTCCATAGCTATACATAATTAGTTTTCAACAGTTTCATTCTACACAGGTGGGTGCGGGGCTGTGCAGGGTGGGAATTGGGCCAGGGGACTACCACACGAGAAACTCCCCCTGTTGAGAAACCTCAGTTTAGCATATGTGTCTGCCTGGGCTGGGGCTGGGACTCGATCCTCAGACCCTGGGGCTGCAAAGTGAGTGCTCAAACCACTGAGGCATCCTGGCATCCCCTGAATCAATGTTTCTCTCCCTACATCTGGTAGCCTGCTTTGAGACCAAACAGTAATTATGGTACTTATTGTACTCTCCACCCACCTCCACAACCAAAAGGAGATATTACGTTTTCAGGAGACTTGAGACAAAATGATTCTAATTGACTGTCATACTCCCAGTATTAAATTTTGCTGCTGGCCTGACCTCTAGCCTCTCCTTTATTAGTCTGAGACAAAATTATGCAGAACTAAAAAAACAAGGGAGTGTGGCTTCTCTTATGTGTAAGATGAGTAGGTAGAGAACATTCAAGCTGGAAGGAAATTTTGAGAACTTGGAGTACAACACCTCCATTTTACAAATAAAATAGGATCTCAGAAAGGTTAAATCATTTGCCCTGGGATACCCAGCCAGATAGTGTATCAGGAACTTGAAACCCAAGCTTGATTGCATGAAGAGTTTTGTATGCATACTGTCACAGTGAGTTGTGATCATAAGGCTCATCTAAAGGTTCAAGGTCAAGTAATGGCCATCAAAATTATATCCCATAGAAACTTAAGAGAAGGGGACTAAGTTAGATTCATCTCTTAGAAGAGACAGATGGAGTTTCTGGATAATGTGGTCTTCCCACCAACCCAAAATTCACACGGGCATTTTTCCATTATGGAATTCTGAGATGATATTTCAGCATAACTGACAGGGAAGGTTAAATAGTCTGTATGCTACCTGACAGTTGGATGTAGAGAGAATTTTATATGAGACTAAATAGGTAGGAATTTGTGTGAACTTCCTCAGTGTCCTTAACAGAGATTTTCTAAGGCTGAACTCTACTCCCCACTGCTCCTCACTTTGTATTTATTCCTTCTCTTCCCTGTTTGCCCATTTTTATGGTCCCTTCAGATAAAGCATTTTCCGAGCTTCCCATTCCCTGTTCCTATCTCTTTCCATCTTATGTTATTGCTAGGATAGACTCACATCCTCAGTGACCCAAGTCAGTATCTGCCTGCACTGAGCCAGTCACACCTACTCCACCAGCATTTCCATTTCCTAAGCCAAGCTCAAACAACATCTTGGCTCTTGAAGAACAATACAGAGCAGGCATGGCTGAAGGCAATCAGCTTCCTTGGGGAAAGGGAGGATAGTAACATACTAGTGTCATTAGTAGCAGCTACTGCTTGCCATCATATACAGTACACTGTGCTAAGACCTTTACATATCATAGCACCCAATTCCTATGGCAGCCTGAGGGCGCTGTAGTAAGCCCCATTTAACCTTGGTCTTTAGCCTTCAAAGCCCTTGCCACTCACCACTCAGCCCCCTGTGTTCTGGAGACGGCATTAGCAGCTCACCTTGACTTAACAAGCGATGAGACTAACTCTGGAAGCTAAAGCATTAACCTCAGGATACACAACCATAAGTGGTAAGACCAGGTCTCAGGCTAGACCATTCCCCCGACTCAACACTGCCAGCACCTGCCTCCCATGTGGTGCCTCCTCTTTGGGGGGCCAGCAGTCTCTCCACCCCACCTTCCCCTAACGGTTGAATTCAGGCCAAAAGCAATGATTCCTGCCTCTCACTCTTGAGATGGAGCCCCTGGGTGGGGCTGGTGACTCCATGAAGTTCATGGACTATAAACCATATTTTAAAGGATATAGTTTTTAAAGACAATAAAACCTGACTTTACAGTATTGTCTTCTATCATGTCAACGTTGCTTTGGTGGGCTCACCTGGAAAACAAATCACTATTTATTTAGAATGTTTCCTATGCAAAAACTAACCAGTGTTTGTTTGGAACACTTTCTACCTGGATGTAAGCAATTGCTTTGCCTGAAATCAAGCCAACCATAAGACTTTATGTCATTGGCAAACTCCTGAGGATGCCCGACTTATTCCAATGGTAGGGTTCTCCAGACATCCCATCCTGACACGGGAAGGTAGGACCACAGCTGGGGAGAGCAATGTAGCACTCTGTCTCCAGGGGGATGGGATAGACATGAGAGTGCTTCACCAGGGCAGATGGCATGGGAACACCCAGCAATGACTGCCCTCACTCAGTGCCAAGCACGCTTGACTTTGCCCTGGAAGTTTAATGCGAGATCCTTCTCTAGCCTCAGTGCCCCAGGGCCAGACCAAGATTCACCATAATGGCTTGACCCCTGCCAGAAACACTGGTTAGTCTGCCCAGCCAGGACAGGTTTCTGTGGCCAGGGGACTCTCAGAATGGATGGGCCCCAACACTACCTGTCACCACCATGTGAGAACCCTGGGATAGAACTAGTTCTGGGGCATCAGGATGTCCTAATATAATAAAAGGCAGAGCTGAGAAATAAGAACAGAAACAGAGCCCGGGAGGCAGAATGAGAGAGAGCGTCTTCCATTCTGACTTCAAGCACGGCAAGAAGGAGGGCAAGGCAACGCGTTGTTTAGGAGCGATCGCCACACCTGTGCCACGGAGCAGGTCCAGGGCATCAGAGATCGGAACTACTTCCTCCTCAAAATGTCCCCAGAAGCACGGGGTGCTTGGGCGGGGGCAGCTGGAGTGAGTGGGAGGGGACGGGCAGTACTTGTCAAGGAGCCCTTGGTCATGATGGTTACGGACCAGATCTTAGCTGAAAACTGTACGTGGTGGCAACGTGCTTGCCAAAAGGCGACCCACGTGCTTACGAACGGTTCACCCATCTCACGTGGCGGGCACGGGCTGCAGAGTCGGAATGCCCGAGTCTGCAGACTGCCCCGAAGGCTTATGAGCAGGTGATCGTGGGCGTGGCGTGGGCGTCCCGAGCCCCTCTTTTGCTGTCCATGAAATGGGGTGAGCGCGCCTTGGAGCGGTGCGGGAGGATGACCTGAGAAGCTGCGTGCACAGCGTTGCGCATACTGCCTGATGACGGCCAGCTCCGAGCTGAGGACATCGGGTTTCACTCAGCACGGAACTGGACACTTGGGATGGACAAGGCAGTTTCTAGCCTGTTTAATGAGTAAAATAAAACAAAATTCGGGGAGGATATGGTGATGGCCGTGAAGTCTTAGCCCCTGGGAGACACATTCCAGTGAGGGGACAGGGAGACCCAGGGGTGGTGAGGGTTCACAGAGGAGTCTTTGCACCCTTATAGAGGAGATCCTTTCCTTCAGGGTAAGAAGGCTGTGAGAGGAGTAGATGTTCAAGGCTATCTGAGGACTCCTGAGGACAGAGCTGTAACCAAAACCTCCTAGAACAGCGGTGTCCAACCTTTGGGCTACCTGGGCCCACATAGGAAGAAGAATTGTTTTGGGTCACACATAAAATACACTACCACTGATGGTAGCTGACGAGTTAAAAAAAAATCTTGTAAATCTTTAAGAAAGTTTACAAATGTGTGTGGAGCTGCATTTAAAGCCATCCTGGGCCACAGGTTGGACCAGCTTGTTCTAGAACTTCGCATCAAAATGGATCTGTGTCACACCTAACCTGCAGGCTTGGGAGGAGGTGGGAACTGGTTCTAAATGTGCCAACCTGTAGCAGGGAGCCCCACCCAGGCCGAGAGCCCTTGTACTTCAGGTTGAGAAAGCTGAGCTCAGGAAAGCGCTCTTCGTAAGAGAGGGTGTGATAGAATGCATACGATCTCAGGCTCCAGAGCCAAAGCCCCTGTGTTTGAACCCCAGTTCTGCTCATGATGAACTGTGGGACCTCGGGAAGGTCACTGAAGTTCTTTCAGCTGGAGTTCTTTCACCTGTAAAGTGGTGATGATAATCGGGATGTCAGAAATTTGTTTTGAGATTAGAAACGGTAGCAAAGTGTCTGACACATAGTAAATACTCAGATGCTAGCCATTATTATGTATGCCTCCAACCCTTATAGCCTCTTCCTTCTCAGCCTCACAGTCCCGCTGCTTGCCGCTCACTGAGTTGTGCCACCCAGTTCCACGACAGTTTCTGAGGCGGAAATATGGAAGCTGTTCTCTCCTTACCAGGCTGTACCATTTCCACTTGCAGTCAACAGCTTTGTTTTTCGGAACTTTCATTCTAGCCTCTATTCAAATGTAGCCTTTGACCAAGGCAAAACGCAGCCGCCAGAGTGTCAATCTCAGCCCTGGTCCTGATCACAAGACGTGGATACAAGCGACAACAGGCTGTTTCTTATAGCTTGAATCTAGGTTGTGTATGCTGGGTTTACATGTGTGGTGAGGTCAGGGATTAGAGCCGTGGCTCACTGGGTAGTGAGCAGGGTAGTGAAAGGGGCAGTTTTGCCCTGTGGGGGCATCTGGCCATGTCTGGAGACATTGCTGATCGTCATAACTTGGGGGAAGTGCTGGTACCTTGGGACAGAGGGCAAAGATGATGCTCAACTTTCTGTAATACACACAACAGCCCCCCACAAGACAGGATAATTTGGCACCAAATGTCAACTGTGCTGAGGTCAAGAACCCCTGGTTTAGAGGGAGAGACCCTGGGAAGATAGGCTAAGGGTAGATTATTAAGAAGAAGCCTAAAGGGAGTCACTGAAGCTTTTCAGCAGGAAAAGTTATCTATTCTATGCTGTGATTTAAAGAGGTAAGGTGGTAGAACTAGGCAGCAGCTAGTTAGGAAATCTGCAATTAGAATGAACTAGCTGAATTTCAGAAGTAGGGCAACTAAAGAGGAAAAAGGAAGTGTTAATGAGAATTTCATGTATATGCAACTTCTCTACCATTCATCACCTTCTACCTTCCCAAATCGGTTATTTGCATTATGATTATATAAATGCCACCCTTTTCTGAACCAAGCATCATATTATGAATACACATTCTTTTCGGTACAGCTTTTCATTTTCCAAGCTTAATAAATTCCTTGCTTTTACATTAATTACATTGTACAGGAAAAACAACTTCTCTACCACTCATCAACTTCTACCTTCCCAAATCTGTTATTTGCATTATGGTTGTATAAATGCCATCCATTTCTGAACCACCTATCATATTATGAATACATTCTTTCATGTACAGCTTTTTATTTCTCAAGCTTAATAAATTCCTTGTTTTACATTTAATTACACTGTACAGAAAAAATATAAACTAACATCAGGTTGGCAGTAAGGAAGAATAGGGAATTGGATGGCATAGGGTTGTTTTAGCAGTAATTATAACATTTCATTTTCTGGAGGAAAAAATACTCTGACTAGTACAGCAGAAATGTTTATTGCAATGGTGTCTGAATTTTATGTGGCTGAATGTTTCATATTAATTTTTTCAGACAAAGAAAGGAGTTGTAATAGTAGGCTTTTACAAGGTAGAATTGGCAAACATTTTCAAGTTACTAAATGTAAAGTTAGAAAGAGTGAAGCATTATATCTTAAGTGTTTGGAGCCTAATACAGTAGAAGCATGGGAATGATAACTAAGGTAAGAATGACAATAAGTAGAAAAAATTGTAGGTGTGGGTATGCAGTGCTGGTGGTGGGGAAGGCATTGAGTACTCCTTTGGATATGCTGAACTCAGTTTCCTGCAGGACATCTTGGTGGAGATTCGGCCATGAGCAAGCTAGGTCAGGAATTCAGAACCAGAAGTCAAGGCAGACCTTGGAGTCTTGGGTAGCTCCTCCTGGGGGGACGAATGAATCATTGGAGCTGTAGTCAAAGTCAGGGTTTCCAAGGACGGGTATAGACTGAAGAGAGACAACATCTAAAGACTGAAACTTGGAAGCTATCTATATTTTAGGGGGTAAGGAAGGAAAAAGATATGTTAGAGGAAACCAAGAAGAGATTCCAGGAGGTCAAAGAGTATGAGAAGAATATGCTGTCATGGAAACCAAGAAAGAGGAATTTCTGAGAAGGAAAAGGTAGACAATGAAAGACTAAGGAGAAGGAAGAGAGTTAGACTGGGAGAGGCAACTGGATTTGATGGTAAGTAGTGCAATAGGGAGTCTTAAGAAAGCAATTTTAGTAGAGAAAGGGGCCTCTCACTGATTCATTTGAAATCTGTTTATTGAGTATATATTATAATGTCCTGGCACAGTGTGAGGAGCTGAGGGAATGAACTAAAACTGGGTTGCCTGCCCTCCAGGAGCTTACTGTCTGGTGCTCAAGTGTACAAACCAAACAAATATGGCAATTCATTATTTCTGATAGAAGTATACACAGGGTGTGATAGTTTCATATCAGGGAAAGCTTCCTGGAGGAGGTAATATCCAAATTGAATTTTAAAGGAGGAAAGATGAATAAGAATCAACCCTGTAAATTAGAAATAAAAAAAAAGGAGTCAATTTTCCAGATGGAAGGATTATCATGAGCAAAGTCCTAGAGCCAAGAGACACCCTGAGTCTTCAAGGAGTCAGAATAGTTCAGAATGGTTGGAGTGGCAAAAGATGAGCCTTGGTATACTGTTTAGATGGCAGAACAGGAAGAACCTTGTGTACTAGAATGTAGCATTTGGACTTTATCCTGTAGTTGACCAGAGCTACCATTAGACTGTCTAAGCAACTGTGTTAAAAAGGTTGTGATAACACAGGTGCTTAGGACAACACATAGTTTTAAATCACTGTGTCTGGAATTTAGTAATTATTCAAAAACATTTGTTGAATTAATGAAAACATTTAAAAATTAATGAATTCTCAATTATTCATTCAAGAAACTAAACTTTGGGGAAGCTGGGATGGCTCAGCGGGTTAAGCGCTCGCTTTGCAGACCTGGGGACCAAGGATCGAATCTTGGGCCCAGCCCAGGCGGACCCATATGCTGAACTGGGGTGTGCCCCAGTTCAGTTCTTGCCAGGGCGTATGTGGGAGGCTCCTGGCCCAGTTCCTGCCCTGTGCAGCCCTGTGCCCACCTGTGGAGTGAAACTATATGGAAAACTAATGCTGTCAACTATGGAGACTGCTCTGGGCCCTCCCCCTTCTCTCTGTCTCTCTCTGTCTCTGTCTCTCTGTCAAAAAACAATAAAAATAAAAATAAATATTAAAAAAAAGTGAATGTATAAAATAGAAATATAGAGCAGGAACAGAGAGAAAATGGTATAATTAGGATTTTTGTCTTATTCCCCCCATTTCAAAAAATAGCAACATTTTAAGAATCTATAAATACCTACTCATTATAGGAGATGTTAACACATTAAAGTATAAGAAAGTTCAAGTCACCCAAAACCTTCCCCACTGAGACAACCACCATCTGTGTGTCCCCTTATTTCCATATCTCTTTATACATATGAGACACTCACATATCTCTGTTTTTGTGGATGAGACCATAGCTGATGTGTTTGGTCATGGATATGCACTATACTGCTTTTGTTGGGGGCAGAGTGATGGAATATTGAACACATTATCTACTGAAAAAGTATTAAATGGAGGAAAACAAAAGTTTTTTTTTTAATTATTTATTTGTTTATTTATTTATTTTTGACAGAGAGAGAGAGAGAGAGAGATACAGATACAGAGAGAGAACTGAACTGGGGGAGCTCCCAGTTCAGCACATGGGTCCGCACGAGCCGGGGCCGGGATTCGATCCCAGCTCCCCGGCGCTGCAAAGTGAGTGCTTAACCCACTGAGCCATCCCGGCTTCCCCAACAAAAGATTTAAGAGATTATTTATGGAGACACCATCAGCAAAATCCAGAAAATGGAAGTCTTTTTAGAACAAATTGTTAATTTCTTCAACAAATAAATTGCAAGGGAAACAAAAAAGATGAAAACAAAAATCTGTCACTCACATCAGACTCAACAGACTACCAACCGAATGCAATGTTAAGACCTTGATGGGAGAGTGATTTGAATAAACAATTAAAAAGAATTTTAGAATCATGTGGGATATTTGAGCCCTAATAGGGGCTCAGGAAAAAAAAGAAAAGAACTTTTATTGATTTTTTTTTTTTGCATGTGATAATGATGTCGTGGTTGTTTTTAACAGGAGTCCTTTAGAGGTACACTGATATGGATGAAAAAAATACTGTTGGGGATTTGCTTCAAAATAATCCAGAGAACGTGTATCTTGGGGGGGGGGGGCAACAGGTGAGACAAAATCAGCCATGAATTCATCACTGTTGTAATTGGATGATGGGGTCATCGAACTATTCTTTCTACATTTTGTTGTGTTTTAAATTTTTCATCATAAAAGTTAAGGAAGAAAAGAAAAATGAGAATAGAAAGAGGAAGGAAGAGAGGGAGGGAGAGGGAAGGAAGGAAGGAAAGAAATAAGGAAGGAAGGAAAGAAAGAAGGGGAGAGGGAAAAGGAAAGAAGAGAAGAAAAGAGATTCAATAGGTAAAACAGAGAGAGAAAGAAAAAGGAAATCCTTGACTGTGGGGTGGTGGGGAGACATGCAGCGTGTTTCTGCTTTAGAAATGGGAATAAAACATCCACAGAGACAGGAGAGAAGGGTGGACACCGGGGATCAGGGACAGGGAAGAAGTGAAGCAATGTGGTCTCTCCTGGGCTCTGAGAGGCAGACAGCACAGTCAGTGCTGACGTTCCGGGAGTTCTGTCTGGGAGCTTAGTGATTGACAAATGTAGGGTATAAGAGAATGAGGGAGGAGTATCAAGAATGATGCCCAGGTCTGCCATGAGAAACAGAGTTTCAGAGAAATGATGCCCCATGCTGAAAGTCATGCAGGTAGTCATTCAGTGAGAGGCGATTCGGAAGCCCAGGCTCTTAGCAGCTTGCAATACCAGCCAGCAGCGAACACTTCTGGAATGCTTACAAGAACGGCGCTTTTACTAAGCCTTTTTTTTCCTTTTTGAGGAAATAATAACAGCCAAGTTATTTTAAGATGATCAGTTCAAGGCTCAGGAATGACAGCACACTGTGGTGAATGCATGGCACTCACTTGGTTTTCCCTGATGAGACAGAGTTTAGAGCAAATGAATCATGGTTCATGTAAAAAACAGTCACCTCCACCTACGTAGAAGACCCAACCTGCTGTGGTGACACGGTTGAAGTTTAAGATTGCTAATAGTTTGAATTCTGACTCTTCCCTCAGTCAGCTGACATGCTGAGACAAGACACAGAGCATGGAGAGAAGGCAGAGTCAGCTCCATGACAAAGCTAACCCAAATCCTAGGCTCAAGTGGGGTGGCCTAGGATGTCTATGTAACAAACCAGGGATTGACATCCATATAAAAATTTGAGGTACCTACTATAAGCCATAGATCCAAAAGACTGAAAAATCCTAGAGCATATACTACCTCTACATTATCTCGTTGAATCCATGCAACAAATTACTCTGCTATTATTTAAGGCTTCAGGTTCTGCTACCTCATGAGCTGAATGGAACATCGGAAACCTTCCAGCCTAATCCAATCATGTTATAAACAAGAAAATAGACATCTGCAGAGTGGAAGCTATTTGCCCAAGGACACATAGCAAATTAACAAGGGAGCAGGAACTCAATTCCCAGTCTCCTGGATGCTTAGGGTAGTGTTCTTTTTGCTAGACCAGCTCTATGCTTTCTAGCAGACAGTCTGCCTGGTGCACCCCAAGTAATATTCCTGGAAAGAAATTACTCATGCAACAAATGTACATTGAGAGTAGAATTTGTGCCAGACATTTTTTTTTTTTTTTAGTACCTGGGGAAACATCATGAACAAAAGAGACAAATATTTCTGCCTTTGTGGAGCTTATATTCTAGTACAGGAGACAGTAAACAACATAAACATAAATAGCTATAGTAAAGAGTATGTTAGTGATGCATTTTCAGAATTAAACAATTACTGAAAGGTAAGAGCATCAAAAGTATTAGGGGCAGGGTAAATTTTTATTTCCGATAGAGTGGGCAAGGAAGGCTTCACTGTAAAGATGTCTTGAGTAAAGACCCAGAGGAAGTGGGAGAGCAAGCCAGACAGAAATCTAGGAGAGAGCATCCCAGGCAGGAGAGAAATGACTGAGAGAGCTCAGAGTTGGAGACATGCCTGGAGTTTTGGGGACCCAACAAGGATTATGTGTGGCTGACCTAGAAAGACTGAAGAGGAAAGGATTAAGATTTGCTGTCAGAGAAGAAATGGGATCCAGCCCATGTAGGGCTCTATGAATCAACGTAAAGACTCAGGTTTCCATTTTTATTCAAATGAGACGTCATAGTGAAGGGGGAGTGGGGGAGGTGCTGAGTAACGTTAGTCAGGCTTGTGTGTTAAATGTAGGCTGAAGGCGGACCAGGGTAGAAGCTCAGAGATCTGTTAGGAGACTATTACAATCATCAAAGCAAATGCTGATGGTGGCTTGGATCAGAGTGGTGAGAAGCAATTGCATTCTGGATATATTCTGAAGGTAGGATAAAGAGGATTTGCAAAAAGGCTAGAAGTGGGGAATGAGTCAGGGATTACTCCAAGGCAACTAGAAAAATGAAATTGTGGAATTGCCAATAATAAAGTATGTTTTTGCTTTTTTTGGGGGGGGGCAGGGGTATTTCATGAGCTCATTTTTAGACATATGAAGGCTGTCTAGAAAAAATCTAGCCATTGTCAATATAATGAGAACAGTTACATGGCCGGATACTTTCCAAACAGCTCTTATATGTTTGATTTGAACTGCCTATTATTAAACAGCCCTTGCATGTTTAATTTGACATGCCGTTGGCTGTATATGGATGATATTTAAAGCAAGGGGACTGGACGGGATGAACTAGGGCATGAGCATAGATATAAAAGAGAAGCAGTCCAGGGACTGAACCCAGGAACATTTGAACATTCAGATGTCAGGGAGGTGCTGATGACGATCCAGCAAGAGAGGCAAAGAATGCATCCAGAAGTGGGGGAGAAAACCAAGTCGGTGTGGCATCCTGGGAACCAAGTGAAGAAAGTGCTTCAGGAGAACAGAATGAGTCTGTGTCAAGTGCTGCTGGTGGGAAAATGTACAGTTTGGACTAAGAAATAAATGCCCATTGTATTTAATGTGGAGGTCACTGTTAACCTCAATGAGACGAGTTTTTGCAAAATTGGTTGAGAAGAAAAAAGTTTGGTTGGTGAGGTTTGAACAGAGACCGGAAGGAGGAAGATGGAAAACAGGGAGTTTAGAGGAGTCATTCAGGGAGAAATAGAGAAAGGGTACTAATGATGAAGGGGAAGATGGGAGTATTAACTGCTTGTATATATGCTAATGGCTCCAACAGAGTGGCAGAAAAGTGATACAGGAGAGAAGAAAGACTCACTGGAATAAAACCCCATGTAGGTGAGAGGCTTGTGATGTTCTTTGCCGAATACTGTACTTCACTTGTGTCAAGTGGGAAGTGAGGTCAGAAGCTGTGAGTGAAGGTGGAGAAGGTGTTGGGGGTTTGAGAAGACACGAGAACATGTGACATAGTTACTGAGGAGAGTGGTAAAGAGGATGGGGGCAATGTAAGGTCATTGCTAGGCAGCAAGAAGAGTTTGCTTGGTAATCACAAGTTCAAAGTGAAATCAGAAATTGTGGTTGGGCTTTATTTTGTGGCCTTTCTTGAAGGAGTTCTGTCCCTGCGTTAGGTGAAAAGTTCAATTGAACCAGGACTGTCGTTTAGTGAACATGACAAAAGGATATGTATATTGGGAAGTTCAAGCCCCAGGAGGGGAATTAAGGAGTGGCGCAGGGAAGGATTATGGTCATTGCTTGTGTACTTTAAGCTGGATAAGGAAGTAATTGAGCCCAATGGACTGAAAACACAGGTGGAGTCAAAAGATGGCTGGGGGGAGGGAGTGCAGCCTATGAGCTGGAAATAAGGGAGCTGGTGGGTAGGCTTGAAGTGGAAATTTTGTAGGATCTGGAATGATAGGAACTGAGGGGGTTATGTCTGTGAGTGTGAGTAAATTTGGAAGGACTGGAATGGTAGCGGAGAGGAGGTTAAGAAACTGGGGGTAGGGGTGGGGGACAGAGTGCTGGAATGAGTTTCCTGCAGTGACTGGGCATTGTTTAGGACTAGAGGTCCTGGGACACTGGCATTCGGATGGCATTTCTCACCAGGCACTGTTCCCTGTGTAGAAAGGGACCACTCACTGTTACTTATTTCTTTAAATTGAATTACTTAGTACGAGGGCAGAGGCTACTACTGTTTACTGGAGAAATTATACATATTTTTAATATAAATGTATGTGTGTGTGTGTGTGTGTGTATGTATATATATATATATTACACCCTTGATGTTTGGCATGGCAGTGTGAATTGCTCCAGCCAATGAAGTATAGGTACAAGTGACACAGGTCACTAGAAAGGTGCATTTATTTGCCACAGTTTGATCTTCCAGTCTTACTTGTCCCCTGCCATGTTGAGCTTAGAACCATGTGTTGACATAAGAGCCATTGTCTCATGTACCTGACCATGACATGGGGGGTTGCTGCCTTGGAAACCCAGAGACACTCGCAGTGGGTTTTGTGTGAGCATGAAAGAAGTCACTGTTGAGGTTTGGATGTGATTTTTCAATGAGGCATAACCTAGCCAAAGCTGGCTGATATTTGCCTCACTCCATAGCTGGCCCTGTACCAATTGTTGGGGATACAGAGATGAATAAAGCACCTTTGGAGCCTGCAGGTGGCAGGGAGCGAGGGACAAGGTGAAAGAAAAGCGGTCTCACCAGGGCAATGAAAAAAGGAGCAGTTGCAGAAGGTGTGAAGTGAAGGCTTTGGAAACAAGCTTCTGCCTGCAAGTTTTCCGGCTTCAGCATGGCATGCGAAGCCCTCCACAATCAGACCTCCTCACTTTGTTGTCTCTCCATTTGAGTTCCTGGGCTCCACTCAACAAATATGCATTGAGTGTCAGGTACTGTGCCAAAAGTTAATGCGGCAGTAAATGAAACAGACAATCCCTGTCCTCAAGGGATTAACAGTTTAGTGGGAAAGGATGTTAAATTATTAATTTACAACTGGAGTGAGTGTTCTGCATATCAGGGATCCTAACCTGGATTCACCCAGAAAATGAGCAGCAGATGTACAAGGGACACATTTCAACCACTGAATACAGCTTGTTTCAGTGTCCTTAGGTGAGAGAGAAAGTGGCCTGGGCAGGACACTGACGGTGATCTGTAATGGATAGCAGAGGAGGGAGAGGGAGGATGTGAGTGGCAGGAGGGCTGTTGAGGTAGGTGGGCAGGGGCAGCCATAGAAGCCTCTGCAGACTAAAGGGGCTTGGATCTTGATTTTAAACACAATGGAAAACAATCTGAAGTCACATTGTTAGAGAGTAATATTCTCACCTTTTTACTGTTAAGATTACTTTAGCAATAGAATTCAAGATAGATTTGAAAGGAGGAAATGTAAATACAATTGATCCTTGAACAACGTGGGTTTGCATTGCATGAGGAGTCAAAAGTTATACGCAAATTTCAACTGCATGAGAGGATGGCATTGCTAACCGTGGCATTGCTCAATGGTCAATTGTTCAGGTAGGCAGAAATGTATAAGAAAACCTCTGTAATAGTCAAATAAAGAGAAGGCAGTGACATGGGACGTGAAAGGATGGCTTGGAAGTGGGCTGAATAGAAGTGGGCAGCCCTAAAGTATATTTTGAAAGCAAAATTCAGTTTAACATGTGATTATGGTTAATATGGGAGGTGAAGGAGAGGGAAAATTCGAGGATAATTTCAATTACCTGAACAGGTAAGAGAACAGTAATGCCAAGGAAGTCAAGTCTAGGTGGGTGTGGAAGAGGGAATTCGATTTGAGGTATGAAGATTCTGAAATAATCAAATAACCTCAGCTCTCCTGGGATAATATATTTCCGTGTACTTCGTGTTTTCGTCCTTGTCTGTTTTTCCATTTGATGGTTTAAGCTCTGAGAGCAGAAACCATATCTGATTTACCTCATACACCCACCTCCTACCACCAAGCATGTAGGATTGTGCTGTGTATCATGTAAGCACGAGACAGCCTTGTCCCAGCGAGCAAAATGAGCTAATGTGGTTCTTTGAGCCTGGGTTGGGTGAAGCTGCTCACCTTGACTCCATTCCAGAATCTACTCTTGCTTTTCTGGACCTCTACATCACTGTCTCTTGTGTGTGAGCTATATCCCGATTTGGTTCACCTGAGGTGAGCACAAAAAAAGTGGTGGTTTATTTTCCAACCATCTGAACTATTGATGCTTCTTTGATTGGATGTATTGGACTGAAACTGGTACTAGACCAAAAAAGTCTGTTTCAGCAAGCTCTTAGTGTCTGGACTCACAGCTCTTTCTGAGAGTAGCTTTACCAAATGCACCCTTGGCCTCCTTTAAGACCTTGGAGGGAAATAGAAAAAAACAACTAATTCTGTGCAATAAAATTCATGAACTGCAGTATGGACTAATTAATACCCCTGAAAAAATACATATGCACCAAAGCATGGCTTAAATATCACCATAGTACAGTAGTCTTCATCTTAAGGCTGGCTTTAGCTAAAAGAGAAATTCATCTCCCCTCCTCTCCACTTTTTTCTCCCAGAAGTGCTGAGATGGTGCCTCAAGCTATTTGCATTCATTTACACTTGAGTTCAGATGAGATTTAGAGTCTTTCTTGAGAACAGGATTGCTTTAGGAAAACCATCTGGTGTTCTGGTGGTGTTCTAGCAAGGCTAGTGGAGCTCGGGGGCCAAAGTCTGGGGACCTTGTTTGTACTTGGCCTGGTGCTGTGTGGCTTTGGGAAGATAGATGAACTCTGCTGGGCTCACATTTCTTATTTGTGAATGGGAGATTCTAATTCCCTCCCTGCATTTGGGGTTGACCCCCAACAACCTTTCACAGAG
Organism: Craseonycteris thonglongyai; assembly: GCA_004027555.1. NCBI lineage: Eukaryota > Metazoa > Chordata > Mammalia > Chiroptera > Craseonycteridae > Craseonycteris > Craseonycteris thonglongyai. The sequence goes on from PVKE010001974.1 coordinate 60,028, forward strand.
GGTTTTAGAGTGTCTTTCTAGGTCACCACTTCTTCCTTTCTCTAGGAAATATTCTCCTATTTTTCCCAGCCAAGAAGTAAGTCCCAAGTAGCTCTGCATATCATCTAAAAGGCTTGACCCACCAGCCAAGGTTGGGCAGGCAGAGGGTGGGGGTGGGGGCATATCTCAGCTGGACCGATTACATTCTTTCTTCCAGAATGTTAGCACTGTGATTTAAAGGTGACCGCTCACCTGTGCCAGTGGGCTGCAGCCACCTGGAGCCATGGGGAGTCTTTATGCTTTTTGAATCAACAGAGGAGTCCTCAAAGCTAATTTGTGGAGAGAGGAGGATGGAGAGGTGCCAAGAAGAGCAAGCACAGGAGACCGAGCAGTGCCTGGGTTCCTGCTGGCATTTCAGGTCTCTGTTCCAGGCCTTTCCCAATGTTTAGGAGTCACAGTTCCAGCCCAGGTTTTTCTCAGGCCATCTTTTATCTTTATAATATTTTCTCTCTTTTGCCTAAGCTAACACAGGGTGATTTCTATTCCTTGCAAGCAAAATGTCCTTATCAGATTAATACACCGGTGAAGGGAGCCACAGGGCTACAGGAAAAGATGCATTGTCCCGGGGGAGCGATTAGGCAGAAAAATAGCCAGCCAGGGAAGCCTGTTAACCACTATTAGGTTTCCATCCACCAGTTCAGCTGAGGTCCCCAGTTACCTCAGAGCATTCCAACCGAATGGACATTTCTCACTCTGACCTTTTTCAGCTCTCTACAGAGTCTTAACCAATCCTTTCTTTCCTTCCTATAATACCATTTGTATTTATTTTATGTTTTACTATTTTTAATAGATTTATTGAGTTATAATTGGTAGACAATGCATGACACATATTTACGGTGTACAATTTGAGGATTTTGATACATGTATACACCAGTGAACACACCACACCATGAAGACAGTGAATATACACTTCACCACTAGAAGTTTCCTGGAGTCCCTTTGTCACCTCTCTTGTACCCTCATCTCCGATTCCCAGACATCCACAGACCTGCTTTCTGTCACTACAGAATAGCTTGCATTTTTTTAGAATTTCATGTAAATCATATAAGATATGCTCCTTTTAGCAATCTGTCCTTCAATAAATAGTTGATCACTTAAGGCCCAAGGATACAGCCAAGAACACAATGGGACACAGTTCTTGCCATCACAGAAATTCAGTTTAACAGAAAAGGCAGATATTGAATAAATAATGATAACTAAGCCTGTTGTGTGTTCTTAGAAGAGGAGAGGCAGCAGAGGAGGATCTAACTTATGGCTTATGCGAGACCTGAAGATCGAATAGGAGGAACACCAGTAAGATGTACGGGGGTAAGAGTGAGGTCCAGGCAAAGGGAATAGAGTGTGAGAAGGTTCAAGGGAAGGAGGAAATATGACATATTTAAGGAAGATAAAAAAACAACAAAAAAAGAGCAGTATAGCTGGAGACCCTAGGGAGGAGAGAAAAGAGAAGAGTATGGACAAGTCACTATTGTCCTTACGGCTGACATTCTCGTTCTTCCTTAGTTCTCACTCTCAGTCAAACTCTCCAACAGTGCTTTGTCTTCTTTCATTTCTTGGACAAGACATTTTAGCCATTATATAGTTGAGGCAAAGAAAAATTTGGAGAAAGAATTGAATGACTCAGTCACACAGCGAGCTGGAACCAAGGTATGGTCGTAACTCAGTTCTCCAAACTTCAAGTCCAACACTTCCGCACACCCAGATGGTGGGACAGAATGTCAGTTACCCAGGGCCTTTCAGCACCTGACATCATAGCCAGCTCCAGCGTCAGAGTAGGAATCAAGGTGAGTGGCTATGTCAACTGTCAACAATCCAAGGTTGGAAAAAGTTGTCTCACTGACACACAGACAGCTCCACACCACTTAGCACTTGATTACCCACTGGCAGTAAAGACTGTTTGTGCCATCCCTTACATTTAATGAAGTAATTAATGCTATAAAAAGCTATGAAAATATAAATGTAAGAAAGCATGTTACATAATTAATAATATATGCATATGCATGGCAGTGTGTTTCTTTCTGGCATATATATGCATACATCATTAATTAAAACATAATTGCTATATTTTACCACCAGGGGATTAGTATAAGTCACACTGCCCATATGTCAGCTCCTGGCCTGACTCCAAGGTGTATATATATGCAGAGGACCAGCAGGAACCAGGGGACAAAGTGTAGGGGCAGAGAACTGGGGTACTGACTGTCTTATAGAATCAGCTTTCTACTAACTCACTGTATCACTTCAGTTATGTTCCTCTGGGTCTCAGTTTCCCCACATTGTCAAATTAGGGGTTGGACGGCATCGGTAGTTTCTATAAATAAAGGTAGCATGTCTTTTTACTCAATCAACATCTTAAGTGAAAACTGATGTACAGTATTCCCGTTTCAGGAACGTTATCTGCAGAGGGTCACATCAGCACACGTACTACAGTAGGGAAACTGGATGAGGAGTTGAGAGAGCTGAGTTCACATTCGGAGTTACCTTTGGGCATAATGAACTCACAGCAGTGTCCCCCTCAGTTTGCATGTCTTATACTTCCTATTTATAAGAAAAGAATAAAATCCTTGTCCCCTCTTGTCATAGAGATCTTTGAGTGGATATTACATATCAAAGGGTCCTAAATATCACCTGTACAATGAAAAGACAAAATACTCAAGGGTTAAGGGTGTGGTCTCTGAGCCCCATTGCTCTCTTCTACTTACTATGTGACCCGAATAGATTCCCTAACTTTTCTTTGTGACAGTTCTTTTCATCTGTAAAGTGGGCATCATCATATTATTTACATATACATTGTTGGGTTAATGTATCTATTATATTTAAAAACAGTGTCTATGTGCAATAGACATCCACTATTATTATTTTTTAAATTATCATCGATATTGGTGGAAAGCCTAAGGAGGCATGAATTGCAATCTTGAGCCTACTGCTCCCTTAATGTGAGTCCTAATCAAATAAAGAGTCCACCTTAGAGAATGTGGTGGATCACATCAGAGACAGGATCAAAGGAAACACTGATATTAAAGTGATTTGGGAAATTAGCACATCTTTACTAATTCCGGGTTTAGATATGCCTTCCAAAGGCAACGTAAATAGGGCTTTCAAAAAAGCCCTATTGAAAAGTGATCTTGAGGGTTAAATGGGGGGCAGTAAGAGGTTTAATATGACATGCAAGTTTCCTGTCACTGTTCTATTGCAGCATGAAGAAGACAGGTGCTACATTTTAAAGTAAGACTTGTTCAGGATTATCAAAAAGGAGATGGCAGTTAAGTCATTTCCCCTCCTGCGTCAACCACCTACCTCAGCCTGGAAAGTTGGGGAGACTGAAAAGTAGAGAACAGAAATATTGGAAGAAGGACTTTGGAGAGAAATGCAAGTGTTCTGTGCGCCTGCCTGCGACGGGGGAGGCAGGGGCAGGAACCTGTCCCTCACCGGAAGTCTGGGTAGAGGGGCTTTACGGAGACTACTTAGATAGGATCTCTGTCCTTCTTGAGGCCTCAGGGGAGATTGCAGTAGGCTGGTTATCATTCCTGAGAAGCTGATGGGCCAGCTCCTTAAATGACAGAGCAAAGAAGACATAGACGGGGAGATCAGACAGTGGTTCTAAAAAAGAGGCTCGCAGGGCAAGATTCCTGAACAATTCCAGTGGGCCAAATATGGTGGACACTGAAATGGGGTCACTTAGGCATTTCCAAGTTGGCTTTCTGAAGAAGTGAAAAGGTTTCAGCCAAAAGAGGGTGAAGGTGCACGGCCCAGTTCCCAGAGGTTGAGCAAGGAGCCGCAAGTAATGAGGCAACAGAGATGCTATAGCCCTCTTGAAGGGAACAGTGGATTCCAGATCCCCATTAATAAGAACTCCCTGAACCCCTCCACCCAAAGATGACAGTCAACTGCAAACATCTCCCCAGCCCAGGGAATGTAGTTTCAGCTCACTATAGCATCAGTGAAGCCAGTACCTCCTGCTCCTCTCCACCCCACATCCTCTGTCCAGAAAAGTCAGAAATCTGGGTTATCAGTATGGAAGATAAGTTTATGAACAAGGTAGGGGAAATGATTAGAAGCTATCCATGATCTGTGGCCCCTGTCCACCATTTGCAACTTTCTACCTATAAAAGTATAAATTGGGGATATGGAAAAGTTTTTCTTTTAAATTTGAAAATTTGCCTATTACCTTGGACTGGATATTTTACTCTCTGGATTGAAACTGTGCATATTACCTTGGAAAAGCCACAAGACCATCTCGGGAAGGAAGGAGCTTAATCCCCTTGTTCAAAGGGACAGAGAGAAACAAAAATACAGTTGTTTGATGATCACATCTCTCAGATCTTGCTTTTCAAAGCAAGGGTTACCAGGTGATAAACTACATGTTATGAAAGTCACATCGCCTGTCATCCAAATGGATAGAAAACTTTGTTGTTTTAATCTGAGAAAAATGGAAAAAAAACCCCCAAACGTTTCAGCCCTTAAGCTCTGTAAATCATAAGGCTGCAACTGAAATGTCAAGGACTCAGAATTAAGTGGTGAACTCAGGGTTATTCTGGGACAGGGCTAGCCTTGTATACAAGTTAAGTAGCTAGTGATCAAAATTATGTAATGCCATATTTCCTCTCTTTTGCTTAAATATATATATATTTAATATTTTATTTGAGGCTCACAGTTATTTCTTGTGTTTCAAACCTTTGGTCTCTGAGACAACTGACTTCCCTGTGGGTGAGTCACACCTCGTCATTCTCTGGAACAAGTGTTTGTGCTGAGACCTGAAGGAGGTGGAGACAGTAGGCAGGAATCTCAGGTCTAACCCGCCTCCCTTCCCCTCTCCTGCTGCAGTTAATTGGGCCTTGCACAGGTCAATCTCAGTATTCAGAATATGATGTGTTATTGTCCATTTTGAAGAGCCGAGTGAGGTGAGTTTTTCAAGGTCACTGTGAAGGTTGTGCCTGAGCGTAAAACCTGCCCACTGACTGGCTCCTCATCTACGGCTCTTTCTATTTCTTTATTTAAAGCCACATCCCGATCAAAAGCTAATTTCCAAAAGCTGACAAAGTAGTCTTAAGATACAACAATCTACACTCCAACCACACAATAGAGGTTTTTTGTTTTTGTTCCTTGTTTCTTTATGTTACACAATCAAAGGCTCGAGTGGCCTGCAATATAATCAGCAAGTCTTGATATCTGTAGCTCCATCAGCTGTTTGAACCCAGAAAGTCCCCTCCCCTGAGTTTTCTCCGTGGGAATTCTGTAGGGAACATCACTGACACATCAAGAAGACTGGGCTGTGGAGATCTAAAATGTGACTCGATGCTTGTTGTTAATTCCCGGCATCAAAATCAAGCAGCGCAGAAAACAAACGTGCAATGGGAAAGATAAAAAGGATGTAGATTAAAAGGAGGGGGCCGGGACAGGACGAGCTTGGAGTGGTAGCAATTGCTACAATTCAAAACGGCTGGCAAGAGATACCATCTGTGCTGGTGGCAGCAGCGTTTCCCAGATTCCTTTGCAAACCCACCAGATAAACATGCACGTGGGCCTCGCCTGAAGTGACTGATCATGGGCTTTCTAATAGTCAAAGGAGTCAAAGCTTTGAATGACTTGCATATTCAAGAAGAGAAATATCAATTTTTATTTCTTGCAGCAGCTTGAGATCCAATTTTCCTTTATCGTTTCTGTACTTAGAGGATGAACGAGCCATTTAACAACTCAAACCGCTACACGGCACAATGTGAGAGCCCCGTTTCCGCTCCTGGTGCCAACCAGCTGTTGAATCCACAGCTAACCTTGGTTCAAGTTTTGCTCTTGCTCCATAGATTCCCAAGCAGCTTCGCATCTTTAAACAAAGTAAACTTGGTTTTGTCATTAGATTCTTTTCCCTCCCTCCTTTCCTTCCTTCCTTCCTTCCTTTCTTCAGCTATTGAGTGTTTACATTTGCAGGACACAAGTCTAAGCACAGGGGGCATGACAGGACAGCAGGGGCAACCCGCCAGCGTGGAGCTTATGTTTTAGTGGGTTTGGACTATTCATCTCTCTTACGTTTTGTGAACATATTTTATCTGCTTGGATTTATGCCAGGTGCTGGGAAAACGAAAATGAATAAGACCCTGGACCCCGCCATTGAGTGATAACCTGGACTCAAGCTGATAACTGTGTTATTAAATGGCAGGGGCACTATAGGAGTCTAAGAGGATAACCAACTTAGTAACATGTGGGAAAAAGCACGTAAAAAATTGAGTGCCCTAAGAGGACTTGGACTCGTCTGTATGTTTCATTGCTACTTATTTACAAACAGTTCTTTATAAAATGCTTTGTAAAGCATCTAGCACCACTTAAGTCCTAGATAAACTGTTGTTATCCATAGTCTCTTTAGCTTGAAATAGTATTAGGCACAGTGTAAATAAGGAATACTGAACCTAGAGGCAGCTAAATCTATGAGGGAAATGAGATCAGAGAAATTAAGTAACTTTTCCCAGCTGGAAGTAGAATGCAAATCTCCAGACACCTACTCTGGTTTTTCTCCAATACGATGCTGTTGCACACACCCTGGGCTTAGCAGTGGAATCCGTTGCATAGGTCTCTATTTTTAAAAATGAATAATGAGTTTTTAACGTGCTCTTTGTAGACAGGCCCAGAGAGCAAACGTGGCTGAATTCATCTTTTCTCAGCTGTATCAGACCTAGAAAAATCTCCTAGAGTAACGCGCAGGGAGAGAAAGCTGGGGTTCTGTCACCATCTGTTCTAAGTAAATACCACCACTGGTCTTTATTTAGCAGTCTCTCTTCCCAAGATCTCCTTGCTTGGGTTTAAAGGAGGATACAGGACGCAGGCAGTCATCCAAAATCAAGTGGGAGATAGCTAAAGAATAAAACCAAGGCCATCCACAGTCTCTGACAAAACCAAAGGTCCTGCTGAGCACGCCATGGCTTGCGTTTCTAAAACCCTGGAGACTAGAATTCCTCAATCCCCAGGGAAATACAGTTTGGATATTTAATCCAGGCATAGCTTTCATAACCCTGTGCATTCAGTTTCCAAAGTCAAATATCTTTGAGCGAGTTATTCCGTCATGCTGAGCTGTGGGTGGCAGCCGGTTGAGGGGACTGGGAACAGAGCCAGGATTGGCGAATACAGCACAGAGGAGACGTGGGTTGTTGGGGGAGTGATGGGGTCAAGCCAGGCAATTATGTCACCAATGTTACAGGGTGGAGCAACGTAGGAAGTCCGGAGCGTGTGCAAACACAGACTCACCGGAAATGAAGTGCAACAAGTCAGGTAAAGAAGCTGGAAATATCCCATGCAGTCAAAAGCTGCACAGTGCCAGCTGCAAGAAGGGGCCGCAGATCCAGGCTGTTTCTGGTCCAGTCCCATCTGTTTTGCATCACTTCTCATTCGTTCCAGTGAGAGCCTGACTCAAAGCACCTGGGTTGTTACCATTCAGCTGTCACTTGTTTAGGTGCCTGTGCAGGGGCAGGGAACCTATGATAGTCAGCCTCAGTGAAAGACCTGCAAGGACTGAGCTCTTAGTAAGACATGGAAAGGCAACATGTGTTCATTCATTCAAATATTGATTCAGCACCTTCTATGTGCCAAACATTGTGCTAAGTACTGGAGATGAAACTGAGAGGCAAGAGTAGCCATGGGCTCTGCCTTCATGTAGCTTATACCTAGACTTGTGGGGGGGAATAGACATTAATCAGATTTATAAACAGAGAGAGAGAAGGGGGGAAGAGAAAGAGAGAGACAGAATATGAATGAATGAATGAATGAATGAATGAATATGAATTGATGCCCTTCAGGATCTTAAAAATGTGCAGGTCATCGTAGTATGGTAACTGACTTGATGTAGTACTTAATAAAGCATTGCCAAGCTTAAAATACCCACCAAGGCCCTTATTATTTTAATCAATTTAATCCATTTGTTAACTTTATTCCACAAGAAACTTTATTCTATAAGAAGTTAAGATGTGAACCAAAGGAAAAAAATATATATATTTGGTCAAATAAATTTGAGAAGCATTCATTTTATTTTAAATGATCATGGATCCTCTCAGAGACTATACTATAATTATGAGAACGTGACTCTACAACAGGGGGAAAGACACAGGGTGTCCTCAAATTATTTAGCTATGACATGGAACATAATATTCTTTCCTGGAACATCTTTGTGCATCGGAGGTCATTCCAAGTTATTAATACTTGTTTCACGGAACAGAGGGGCAGATAGACTCGCTCTTCTCTTACCCAAGATAATTCCCACACTTAGGCCTGGAACCTGAGGACTCAGGAAGCTGTGATCCTGTCACATGTTATTTGAACCACACTTTTGCATGTGTGTAGGGAATGAAATTCAGGTTTTCTTTTTAACTTCACTTTTTTTCCTCTCTGTACTAGGATCAGAAATGAAAATGGCAAAACTCCACAAATAATAGCTCTCCTGGGTTTAAAAGAAATAAAGGGAAGAAAGAGGTACAATTCTTTTTTTTTTTTTTTTTATTGTTTTTGACAGAGAGAGAGAGAGAGAGAGATACAGAGACAGAGAGAGAACTGAACTGGGGGAACTCCCCAGTTCAGCACATGGGTCCACAAGGGCTGGGGCCGGGATTTGATCCTCAGTCCCTGGCCCTGCAAAGTGAGCATTTAACCCACTGAGTCATCCTGGCTTCCCCAAGAGGTACAATTTTAAGATAATTCAAACATGTAGGGGAAGCTGGGATAGCTCAGCAGGTTAAGTGCTCCTGTTGTAGCTCTGGGGACTGAGGATCAAATCCTGGCCCAGGCCTGTGCAGATCCATATGCTAAACTGGGGTGTGCTTCCCATGCAGCAGGTTCCCAGTTTGGTCCCCCCCCCCCCCCCCCCCACTAGTTTGGCCCTGGCTTGAGGGGCATGCTTCCCATGCAGGAGGCCCCAGCCTAGTTCCTGCCCTATGCGGCCCACACCCACCTGTGTGGAATGAAACCATGTCAAAAACTTATGACGTACAACTGTGGAGACTGCTCTGGGTCCTCCTCCTTCTCTCTGTCTTTCTCTCTCTGTCTCTGTCAAAAACAATAAAATCAATCTTAAAATAACACCCCAAAACATACCTAAATAATTTGCTCTTATTGCCTGAATATTCCAGGACGTAGAAGCTCCCTGGGGCTTGTGTCGCCTGTCTTTTTAGGTCCTGGTTTCTGGCCATGGGACGCAGAGTGGGCATTGCATGGACACAGGACAGCGCTATCAAAATCCTCAGTGATTTATGTATTAGAAATGGTTTCTCTGGTCCAGCTTTGCTACTATAGTGGTTCTAACTCTTTTCTTTTTCTTTTTTCCTCCAGACGCTGTAATTATGAAATGTCACCGTGGAAACAGTTCAATATTCTCTTAAAAATATAAAAGCAAATGAAATGAAAAAAATTTACCCAGAATCTCAAGCTCTCTTAAAGTCCAAGCTTTCTGTGGAAGTAAGCAGATTGATTTTGTGTGGGCAATGAGCATCCTTGTCCCTTAAACACAATCTCTTTTCCACCGCCTGATGATGTGTTCAAAGTTCCAGCATTAGGGAGGCATGAGGCCCCTATCAGAAGTATAAATACCAACAAACACCTTCATGAAGACTGACAGCCAAACGATAACGCAGACTTACAGAAACAGACTGAAGCCTAGTGTGTCTAGAAATTTGCTCAGTATCACCTATGTACTTACCATGTGCTGACCAGCATTCTACATACACACAGACGAGTATATTATCAGACTTAGAATTAGACAGTCAGGATGTTGAACTTGATGGGATTACATACAGAGATTTGACTTACTGAATTGAACTATGTTTTGTGAGGAGCTAGAAATACTGAGAGCAACTAGGGGATTTAAATGGTTGCCTTTTGAATGCTCCTCTCCGGTTCCCCCTCAGCATGGCCAGGAGTCCGTGTGAGCTGGAAGAAGTCACGAGGTGCTGCCTGAGAGGGTCTCGGCCCCCAGGGCTTGTGTGGTGAGGACATCTTGACACACTGGGGCTTCATGGCTGAAGACATATTTTTGTTCGGCACAGGAAAAAGCAGGTAAGAAAATGCCCATTCTTGCTAACTAAAGTAAAAGATATTTCAAGAGAATTTTAACAGTTCAAGATTTTATTTTAACTCATTGATTAAATGCTCAGCCCCATATAAAATCAGACTCTACTAAATTAGCCATCATTTGTGTGTGTATGAGGGTTGTTGGGAAAGTATTCAGCCAGCCACGTAATATGAAAAATAGAGGCATTTATGGCTGGAGATTTTTCTGGATAGTGTGAGCATGTGCATATGTGCACATGCGCGCGCGCGCGCGCACACACACACACACACACACACACACTTGTGTGTCCTGACACCCAGTAGCTACTTGTACTGTATCACACAGCTGATGATCTGAAGAACCAGATTTCAAAGAGGACCTGACTCTAAAAGCCAATCCTGATCTTCTATGACACACTGACATCAAGGAGGCACTCACGAAAAATGCTAGATATTTCCTTCTTTCTACCCAATACCAATTTTTCTTTCATCCTTAGTAAGATGCCCTTACATTATTGAATGTGGCAACTTGCCCAACTATAAATCTATATATTTTCCAGTCTTCCTCATAGATATGAATTATATGTGCAAGTTATTAATTGGGACTTGAAGCTGACTTCTTTGCTCTCTTCTTCCAGCTTCCTGGAACATTCACGTAATGACTGGAGCCTTAGCAGCCATTAGGGACCATGAGACAACTTAGAGGACAGCAGCCATTTACTAGGAGTGGTAGAGCAGGGAGAAGAGAGCTCATGAGCTTCTGATAACTGGGTGCTCATCTATATATGTCTTTTAAAAAAAGATTTATTTATTTATTTATTTATTGGTGGGGGGGGGGGAGAGAGAGAGAGACAGAGAGAGAGAGAACCCAGAGCAGTCTCTGTAGTTGTACAACATTAGTCATAACATGGTTTCATTCCACACAGGTGGATGTGGGGCTACATAGGCAAGAACCAATCTGGGGGCCTCCTGCATGGGAGGTGAGAACCTTTGCTGCTGAGTTATCCCCGTGCTTACCAGTTTTACCACAGTTTAGCATACGGGTTTGAATAGGCTGGAACTGGGAATTGAACCCTGGACCTCGCAATTGCAGGGCAAGTGCTCAACTTCTGAACTATCTTGGCATCTCCTTCTATATGTCTTTTACATGAAAGAAAAATTTACTCAAGTCTTACTTACGACTGTTATATTGGCTTTCTGTCACTATCAAAAATAATTTCTAAATGATATTCTATAATTTTCATAAATACTTATATTATAGGTCATTGAACAATCAGAAAAGAGTTCAATATTAGAGATGGAAGAGACTCTAATTTGGTCCAACTGTCTTATTCTTTAAACTGTAATAATGAAAGCCTATTCATTAAAAAAAATTATCAATTGTGTGGTATATATTAAGTTCAAGGAAACTGAAATAAAGAGAGACTGTTTCCTACAAAGAACTCACCATATAGCTGAGGAGTCCAGTGAAAGAACTTTAAAAATCCAGCCAGATGAGAGCTACAATGGAGGAATACACTAGGACACATTAGGAATACAGGAGTAGACTATCTAACTCAACTTCGGAATGGCTAGGTGACTTCTAGAAATACTTTTACAGGAAATGGGACCAGGTACCAAGGCTCCAAGGAAGAGTAAAAAGTTAAACAGAAGGAAACCATCTGCCATTGACACGTGACAAGCTCATGACGAGGTCAGGGGTTCCAGCCTAGGGTGTTGAATCCCACTGTTTTATTCTTGCTACTATATAAATTACTGAAAATGTTTTTATAGAGCAGTATCCTGACTTGATCCATTTTACTGAACATGAGATGATTTGTCATCTCGACAGTGAACAGCTATCCTGGTGAGCAGCTGAGGCATCAGGACGACATGGGGAAAATATTAATGAGATGACTTTTTAAATTAGCCAAATTTCTATTTAAAAAGTACCGGTATACTACATGTTCATTATAAAAAAGGGAAATAATTCAGAAAAGCATAAGGAAGAAAGAAATACCTGACATTTTATCATCACAGCAGGCCTGGTTTAAAAATAACAAAATCTCTTAACTTATTACTTTAATGTGTGCGGAAGGAAGGAAGGAAGAAAGGAAGGGGGGAGGGAGAAAAGGAAGGAAGGAAGGAAGGAAAGAAGGGCATACATTTACATCTTCCATTCCTGCTTTATTAAACATGCTCCATGAGGCACCCTCACACACTAGGAGAAAGGCCAAGCAGATCGATTAGACTCCATCCTCCATCTCCACAACATAACACCCCTACTCCAAATAGAGCAATTCTTCTTTTATCGATTTTATTGTTTATAAATTAGATCAAGAGCCATGTGTCAAAATTGGGCAGGCTAGATGAAAAGCCGGAGGCTGATAGACAAGGAGCTGGGCCAGTGGGTGGGTAGTCCTTGAAGATGATCCCCTCCAGTCAGTGCAGAGCTGCTTCCAGAAGCAGAGCTTTGCACGGGGGGAGTAGAGCATGGAGAGGTCTGGGGGTGGCAGTGCTCAGCCTCCCCTCCACCGTCTGAGGAAATTCAACTCTGGTCCAAACCAGCTTATGTCACTCAACCACCCTCTTTGGAAAAAGTTGTATTGAGTAGCATGGTTTTGACTACATGTTGCCTTCATATTGCCTTCATAATGAGAGGAAATCCAGAGGTAGGAGGTGGTTAGGATTGGTTGAGTCAGCATAATCTGGCACCCAAGTTCTTTTTCTTTGTTTTGCCATTCTCCCTATTGCCCTCATACTGTTCCCTCATGGTCTCTAGATGGCTTCCAACAGCAACTGAGTTACCCTCAGCAAGGGCCAGAAAGATAAACCCTTTCCATGCAAAGATGAAGTGAATTCTTCCTCTCTAACTGATTGGGTTGGCATAGGTCATGTGCTCACCCCTGTTCCAATAACAGACCCCAAGAAATGCCAAACTCTGGTTAAACTTGGGATTTGCAAACTATTCCTATAAAGAAGAAGAAGACAAAACAGATAGTAAACAATTTAGTCTTTGTGGGATGTATGGTCTCTGTCACAATTCAACTTTGCCATCATAGTACAGAAGCAACCAGAGACAGTATGAAAATGAGCATTGATATGTTTCAATAAAACTTTATTTACATGTATATAAAATGTCCAGAACAGGCAAATCTATAGACATAAAAAGTAGATTAGTGGGTGCCTAGGATTGGCGGGGATGGGGGGGTACATAAGGTTTTTTTTGTTGGATTGTACACTTAATAGGTGAATTAATACAGTATATGAAGCATTTAACAACAAAAGTGTTAAACTTTATGGACACCGGAATTTGAATTTCATATAATTTTCATAAGTCAAGAAATACTATCGCCCACTCCCCCCCCACCACTTAAAAATATAGAAAACATTCTTAGTTTGTCGGCAGCAGTGGTCAACCATATTTGGCCCATGGGCCTTAGTTTTCAGACCCCTGGCTTAGACTAGGCAGGTGCCCCTTCCAGAAGTAAGGAAGGAGTATTAATCTCTTGAGTCAAATAGGGGAAAGTTAACACTTGAAAAAGTCAGGAGTCCTTATGGAGGAAGAAAAGGGAAATGGGTGGCAGGAAGGCGAACAGCTGTATCCCTTGAGGCATTTTAGGTAATATCCCTTATTGACCAAGCATGATCATTGGGCATGAAACCCTTAGCCCCAGACACTTAATCAAAACATTCTTTCCAAGCCCTCCTACTGTCCCAGGAGGGATTCTCATAAATAAAAATCTTCTCCACCTCATATTTCCAATCATAGTTGAGCATTCTCATAGATGAGTGTACTCCCAAGGGCCCATAGGTCAAGCATAGTTTTTCTGTGGAAAAATAGCCATTTTGAGTCATTCCTTATGTGCCTTGCTGCTGAAAAACAGCTTCTGGGCTTATGTCACTGTCTTTGGCTGCCTGTGTGGCAACTGATACAGAAATGTAAGAAACAGGCTTCTCCTCTATCCGTTTTGCTTCTATTCTGGCTTCAGAATGTGCCTTCCAGAGTTTGAGAGAAAGTTTATTGCATTACAAAGATATAGACAGAAAGTCTAGAGAGCTGGCCTCAAATTCCTTCATGCCCTTGGGGCAGTCGCCTGACCTAGGAGATAGACACAAGCAAGCACACCAAGAACAGTGAAGACAAATGGCTTTGGGGGGTCTGGAGGATGAGAAGGTGATCCCCTCTAGTTTGGAGAAGAGAAGAGGGTCCTTAGAGCAGGAGCGTGTGAAATAAGACTTCAGAGAGTGGTGGTAACCGAGAGGTCGGAAAAGGGGCCTGAAGTGGCACGAGTTTGACAGTAACTTAGGGTTCAGAGAGTGTTCTGGAACACTTGAAGGGGAGGAGTCTGAAGAGGCAGCTGGGAGGTTGAGTTATAGGTGGATCAGAGGAAGGAAGTGGGCGATTCTGCCCAGGAAGCTCTGACCCTGGAGGGGAGGAGCTATGAGGGGTGAGGACGCTCACCTGGCACTTTGCCAGCTGTGGCCCCAAATATCTGCTTTCTATGAGTGAAAGTTGGGAAGAATTTCCAGGCAGCAAATATACCATCCTTGCCTCCTGGTGGCAATTTCACCCATGTTCCCTTCACCACTAAGGATGGAGTTGCCTGCCTCAGTGTGTTAAGGCAAGTTTATTTCACTTTAAAGTGAACAAAATTGCGTTGATTGAGTTTATAAGGCTCCTGGTGCACACACCCTTATACTTTTCCATCGTGTTCTGCAGAAAAGCCCTGCCTTCACGTCAACAAGGCAGGCAGGCGAATGGAATGCTACTCAGTGTTTGCCAAGGCAATGACCAGTCCTCCACAAAAGAGCATTTTCTGTCAGGCAGCGAAGAGCAGAGGACTCTGGGGGTAGAATGTTCTTTCAGGGGTAATTGGAGGGGCCATTTTTTAGGCCAGCAGGGAGCTGGGTACTGAGGAGAACGTGCGAACAAACTCAGGAAATTGCCTTCACCGTAGAGATTTTTGCACTGAAGCTTCCCTTCTCTGTAATGAAGTGAGCCCTTTCGTCGTCTAATTGGAAAGAACTGTGGGTGGAGTGGAACGAAGGCCTGGCGAAAGCAGGTGCCACCAATTGCTGGCGTGCCCCAGGGCCTCATGGGAGGCTGCCTTGTGCCTCCTGGAGCCTGGGCAGGACACGCTCTCCTTGCTCCGGAAACGTCCTGCTCTGCCCTGGTGACACTGACCTGTGCGTTCGCCTGGAGAATTTAAATAGTTTGCTCTCTGCGTGCTCACCTCTCACGTCCTCTTCCAGACACCAGAGCCCTGTGAGAAACAGCATCCGTGGGAGGGCCAGTGCTTAGGACAGAAGCCCTGTTGAAACAGCTGCGTAATGTTTCTGAACCTCAGTTTCCTCACTGGTAAAATGGAGTATTTACTGTCTATGCTCTAGGGTGGTTGTGAAGAGGAGGTGAGAGGTATGGACGTGTGCCAGGGTAGTCTGCATGCCTTTACATGTGCTGCCTTATCTAATCCCCACCACTGCCCTATAAGGTGGCAACTCTAGCATCCCTTGTACAAGTGAGGTTGTACTAAGAGACCCACATACGTGGCAGTGTTGAGATTCAAACCCAGGTTGCCTGACTCCAGAGCCTGAGCCCCATGTTGTACACCTGTGTGCACCATTAGGGCTCAATAAGTAGGGGCTTGTTATTGCTAGTGTGTAAAATCCCTTAATGACAAAGGGCTCCCCACCTCTGAAAAACCCTGGGGCATACAGAAGAGAAAGGAGAGAGGCAAGATGACATTTGCAGGAACACCCCACTCCTCTGCAATTGGTCCACGTAGTAGTGGATGCTCCCAGGTGAGTGCTCCCAGGGAGTGCTCACAGCGCTCCTGCCTGCTTGTCCAGCTGAGCATAATTCCCTGACCATGGGGTTTGGGCTCAAGACCCAGAAGGCATGGGCTGAGCTAGGCTGGGCATCAGGTGGCTTGTATGCCAGGCCCCGTTCTGATCATCTTTGGATTGGGGAATTTAGGAACGTCATGGAACCATTGTGAGTTTCCATTGCTCTGTCTGTGCAAAAGGGATAATGCTCCCCACTTCCCCTCATAGCAAAGTTTAGTTTTTGCTTGTTCGGTTGTTATTCATTTGTCCCAGTTTTACTGAGATATAATTGACATATAGCATGGTATAAGTTTAAACTGTAACACATAATGTTTCGACTGACATATGTTGTGAAGTTATTGTCACAGTATGTTTAATTAAAATCCGTTACCTCATATAAATACAGGGTCTGGCAGAAGTAATATAGTGTGCGTGAGTGTTGATATTGCTATGTCACAGAATTTTGTAATAAAAGATTTGGTATAGATTACCCGCTCATAAAGATATGGGGGCATTATTTCTGCCGGGTCTTATACCAAAAAAAAAAAAAAAGAAAAAGAAAAATGTTTTTTCCCTTGTGATGAGAGCTCTTAGGATTTACTTTCTTAATAGCTTCCACATTTAATGCCATGCATCATAGTCTCAGTACTAATTTATCTATCTGATAACTGGAAGTTTGTACCTCTGTCCACCTTCGTCTGCCCCTCCTCTCTGCCCTTCCTCTGGTGACCAGAAGTCTGATCTCTTTTTCAGCCTCCCAGGTGTTCTTGGTCAGCTACACTCAGCGGTGAGCTGGGCTATGACTCAGCCCCAGTGCTGGGCCAGTCAGGCTCCAGGGACAACACATCATCGGAGGACGTGAGGAAGGCCGGCCCGTATCCTGCAGAATTCCTTGGCCACGCTGCCCCACCGCCTTGCATCTGCAGATTGGCAAAGGTGCTGGCTGAAACAATGACGTGGGTGCCCCAGGTAGGAACTCAGTCTGCCAAGGTCCCAGTGCTGGTTGTTACAAGCCTGGCTTACATCTCAGTCATAATGAGTGGGGCAGGGGTCAACTTCACAAGAGTCCTACACAATCCCCGGGGGGTCAGGCTGGAATAAGGGCTGCCAACAAGCTAGCCATGAAATTGGGGGGATGGGCGTCCATACCCTGGGCTCTCTGTTATCCCTGGAGGGCCTGCAGGCTCAGGGGACACCTCTGGGTGTGGTGTAATGCCAGCCTAGGGGAGTGGTCAGTGTGCAGCCACGCCTCTTAACCTTCTAATGTGGTCTGACTCATCTCTGTGATGCAGGAGGGGAGCTTCAGCCTCAACCCCCTGTTTTAGGATTTTTTCAGGGGTGTCTTGTCCGTGAATAGTTGTTAGTTGTTCTAGTGAGGCTAGGTACTAGCTATGTTGCCATCCTGGTGAGGCCTAGTAAGGTTTTGAATGTCTAGTGTTGATATGTGTTGGGGAAGTATCGCCTTAGGAAGACACAACATTCATCTGAGGAGAAGGAGGACAGTTGAGACTGATTGCTCAGGTCCTTTAGCTTTTATTTATTTACTAAATTAATATTGGTTCAGGACCAACTTGGTGCCAGGCCTAGTGTTAAGAACAGTGACATGAACTGCTATGCTGTACACCTGAAATTAATATAAAATAATATTGAAATGCAAAATAAGTAAAGTATAAAAAAACAAAAACAAAAAACAGAGGTGACATAAACAAGAAAAAGTCTCTTGTCCTGTGGAGTTTTATCCCAGAGATAGATATGCACTCAGATATATTCTATAGTAATATTGTGAAGTTCTATGAGAGGAGAACATAATTGTGATAGCTGGATAGGTACTTATAAACCTTATTCTCACAAATTCATCGATTAATCATTTGTGCTATCCGAGGAGTGAGCTAGTATTCTTTTTTAAAAAAAGTTTCTTTTCCTTTTTTTATTATTAAATTTATTGGGGTGACATTGGTTGGTAATAATTACATAGGTTCCAGATGTACAATTCTACATGACATCATCTATGCATAGCATTACGTGCTCACCACCCAGAGTCAGCTTTCTTTCCATCAACACATATTTGATGCCCCTTCTCTGCTCCCCTGCCCACCTCCCCGTTTACCCTCAGGTGACCACTAAACTGCTGACTGTGTCCATGAATTTTTGTTTCTTTGTTACTTTCAGTTTTATATTCCACCTACAAGTGAAGTCATATGTTCCTTAATTTTTTCAGTAGTCTGATTAATTTCGCTTAATATGATGATCTCAAAGTCTATTCATGTTGTCACAAATTGCTGTATTTCATCTTTTCTTATTTCTGAGTAATATTCCATTGTGTAAATGTACCACAGCTTCTTTATCCAGTCATCTATCAAAGGGCATTTTGGTTGTTTCCACAACTTGGCCACTGTGAACAGTACCGCGGTGAACATTGAGGGTACATCTATCTTTGCAAACTAAGGTTTTCAAGTTTGGGGGGTAGATTTCCAGAAGAGGGGTTGCTGGGTCATAGGTAATTCTGTTCTTAATTTTTTGAGGAATCTCCACACTGCTTTCCACAGTGGTTGTACCGATTTACATTCCCACCAGCAGTGTATGAGAGTTCCTTTTCCCCCACAGCCTCTCCAGTGCTTGTTATTCCTTGTTTTGTTGATTATAGCCATTCTAACAGGTGTGAGGTGGTATCTCATTGTGGTTTTAATTTGTTTTTTCCTAATAAGCTAGTATTCTTAATTAGTACCCATTCCCAAGTTTTGGGAGCAAGAGGCTGAAAAATGAAAGAAATCAAGCTGACACTGTGAATTTAGTCTACTGTGAACACCTTTGCAAAAGGACTAGCAATCAGCCTGCCCTGTCTCATTTTCTCCAGTTCCATGTGGAGGATCCCAAAGCTCAGCATTTATAATCTTAAATGGAAGGACCTGGGGCCCACAAGGACGTGCCCAGGGTCAGGTGAGAGAGATGCAGTAGATTCATTTCACAGGATGTTCCCTCTGGTCTTTTAAACAGAATTTTTAACAAGCAAAAGGGTTTGAAGGGTTTATGTTTTATTAACTAAAATAGCTAATTTAACCAAATCCTCATTGCTTCAGTGCTGTGGTAGTTGAGTACCTATGATGTGTAGAAGCTAAAATCACCTTGGAGGAAGGCAGGTCTGGGGAAACAAAGCCATCACCATATAGGGTCATATGGATCAGCTTGAGGACTTCATAGTGTTAGAGCTTAATAGTTTCTTCTTAACCTGTGACACAGGCTCAAGACCTGGAACACTGTTCCCATTTGCCCAGAGCATGAAATCTAAACATGCCTTCCTTCCCAGAGTGGCTTGCTTTGGTTAATTTCTTTGTTACTATTGTATTTATTGTTGAGTAAATCAAATTATAGCAGTGAAAATCCAGAATTACTTACTGTATTAAACACAGAGAAGGTATAGTGATTAATATTGATTAATTCAACACATTGATTGGGTTCCTCTTAGGTGAAGGGCATTGTTGGAAAGACTGAAGATGTCGTAATGAACAAAAATGTCTTTGACCTAATTGAGCCTATATTAGGGAAGGGAGACAAATGGGCAAACAAATATGAACGCTGTTTGGAAAGCATCCAACTATGTAATATGAAAAATAGGGCATTTATGGCTGGATTTTTTTTCCTGACAGCCCTCATCTGTACTTTGGTTTAAGCCAGTTATAAATGTTAATACTTAAAAACTGAGTGAAGGGGAAGCCGGATGGCTCAGTGGTTTAAGCGCTCACTTTGCAGCGCCGGGGACGAAGGATCGAATCCCGGCCCCGGCCCGTGCGGAACCATATGCTGAACTGGGAGCTCCCCCAGTTCAGTTCTCTCTTTGTCTCTGTCTTTGTATCTCTCTCTCTCTCTCTGTGTCAAAATAAATACGTAAATAAAAATATATTTCAAGTGAAAAAAAAACAAAACTGAGTGAAAATAGACAGATTGATAAGAAATGAGAAAGATGTCACTTCATCTAGGTGATCAGCAACAACCTCTTTGAGGAAAGATCATTTGAGCAGGATTTGAAAGAAAGTAGGCATCAGGTAAATATCTGGGAGGAAAGCTTTCCAGGCAGAGGAAACAGCAAGTGCAAAGACCCTGGGGCAGGTACAAGTTAATTTTAGTAGTCTGGTAATGCAAAAAGGGTGGAGTGGCTGGGATAAAATGAATGAAGAAAAGACAGGTAGAAAGAGAATATGAGAGGATGGCCAGAAGCCAGACCTTGTAGGGTTTGGAAGCCCATAGCAAGAACCTACATTTGTAATATATGAGTGATTTGGAAAGTCATCAGAGGGCTTGATCTGATTTACTTTTAAAGGAGTACTTTACCTTCTCCGATGGGAATAAACGGTATCAAAGTTTAAAGTGAGAGGTTGGTAAAGTATAGTGTTTCTAGACTAATAGGGGTAGGTGCGGGCAGGTAGCGCCCAAGCCAATGCCTCCACCTTGGGAGAAAGTTCAGGCTCCGCAGTCCAACTACCACTTCCTAGATGTTTTGACCTTATGGAAATCACTTGTCTTAGGTGTGAACTTCCTCAGCTGTCAGAGTACATAAAAGCATCTGTTAGGGACTTTTAAGTCTCACAAGAGACTACCTGCTGTCAGGCACATAAATGCTCATAGCTGTGAACCATTGTTTATTTCACCTCTCCATTTATAGAGAAGCAGCTGAGGCCCAGAGAGGGAGCAGGCTTCACTCAACCACCCTGCTTGCTCCTGGCAAGAGCTGGACCAGACTCCTATCTTTTCATTCTCGGAGCAGTCCTAGTCAGGACGGAAGGGTAGAGAGGCCTGTATTGGCAGGGAGGATTAGGAAAGGCTGGGAGAAGCACTGGCATGTGAAGGGGACCCTCTTCTTCCTGTCCCCCCTCTTTGAGGGAGGAGTGTAGGAAATGGTCAGGGATTGCTGCTCCCTCCCCAGGCCTTTGCACTTCAGGCACTGCCTGAGGATGACACACACCAGCATGCACCCTGATTGTCAGGAGCTTCTCACTGGGCCCTTCCCAGCCATGTTTTCTGTGTATCCTTCTGTTTATACCAGGCTCCCACCTCTGTTCTAAGTTAGAAGGAGAGGTTGGATGGCTCCTTCTTTCCCATGGGGTCACCTCCTCCCAGGCTGTGTGTGTGCAGTGGTGTTCCTCCTCACTGAGTCTACTCGCCCAGAATGCTTTCTTCTGTCACTGACTGCACAAATGCACATTCTGCACCACAGCATCCTAGTCCAACCTGCTTAGTGCACAACTAAGGAAACTGAGGCCTAGAGCTCAGGGAACCAGCCAAGGTCACACAGTAAATTGGAGACCAGTGTCCCTGGGCAAGCCGGCCAGGCTTTTATGCCTCAGTTTCCGCAACTGATAACGCAGATAACATAGTATTTACCTCTTCGATTTTTTGTGAGCTTTGGTTAGGTGATAATTTAAAAACTATGAGCCACACTTATCACCACTCTTATTGTTATTTTTTAAAATAGTTAAGGATTCTTGGGAATCATTTTTTCACCTGTGACGAAAATCAGGAGGAAATTTGCTTACTCTTCAATGCTGTCTTACATGTGTCTCATGGGAGGTTTTCCTCCATCACTCTTACCTCTGCAGTGAGAAACAGAAGTGTCCCTCCTCTCAGCTTGCTCAGAACTTGGCTCATATTGCCACTCTACACCTACTGTGTGGAATCATGTTCCAGGTGGTTGTCTCTCTGGATGCTCCTTGAGGGCAGGGCCCACCCAACCTTTAAATCCCAGCCCCAACTTTGTAGCCAGAGGGCAGGGGCTGCTCTGCCTACAATCGGGCCAGACCCAGGAGTGCTCCATGCTGGCTGGCTGACCTTCGTATCCATTACTATCAAAGCAGCATTTTCAAAAAGCAAAAAACCATGGCCTTTGTACAAACATATACTGTATACACATCGGAGAATTCTTAGCATATGAAAGAAAGAGGATTTGAGACCTGGAATCTAGTCACTGAGAAATAGGAACACTGAAGTTAAGATGGGTAAGTTATAGGAGTGTACAAAAGTTATCACTGTTTTGCAGGACAATAAAAGCATCACTTTTGGAGTTCTCTTTTCTATGGGCAAACATCACTGGTTCTTTACCAGCTAGTAGTCATTTTGTAATTCACAGAAATTGACATCTCCTATGAAGAAGTCTGGGTCTAATTATTGGGCAGTCAAACAAAGGTACAGTCCCTTTAAGAATCAGAGAAACCTTGGGTAGGTTTGTTAGATGACACTCCAGGATTGAAAGAATATGAGGTCATCCTTTTCTTTCGTTTCCAAGTTTTGGGTAATTTTCTATTATTATTGACCTTTCTAAGCTTCAATTTCTGTACTTGTAAAATGGGATAACAATGTCTATGTCCCAGTGCTAGTTTTGTGGTTAAATGAGACAAGGAGCATAAGGCCCCAGGACGGTGCCTGTGTTATCGAATGCTGGCCCAGGGCTGGCCAGACACGAACATCCAAGCTTTGGAAGGAAAATGGGACTTGAGTGGCTGCTGTGTGTCAGACACTCTGCTTCCTACTTTATGTGTGCTTATAGATTCCATTTACCCCCACAACAGGTCCCTCACGTGGGCACTAATTAGCTCCAGTTTATCTCCGAGGAAAATTAGTTTAGCAGGAGTTAAATGACTTGTCTGCAGATCTCAGAACGAGCAAGCGCAGAGTAGCCCTTTGACTCCAGAGCTCTGTCCATAACGTTGCTGTCTCTTTACAAGAAGAAGAAAACTGAAAAATCACAAGACAAAAATTTCCCAACAGCATTTGCACTGAACTCAAATTTGATTTAGTAGCATTTATTCATTTTCCTGTTATTTATCTAGATTGTGTTCCTTCTTTCCCCCTTCTACCTTACCCCACCCCTAAATCACCAAAAAGCCTTTAAAATTTTTTTTTATTTTTATTCTTTACCATTTACTCAGCACTTCAAAGGGGGAAGAATAAGGATGCGCTTCTGAGGGAAACATTGTGCTGGCAAAATGACATTCCATTTTCCAGGGGCCCTAACAAAGCCTTTTCATTTGAGTGTCAGTGCTGTGAGGATGATTAGACATAAGATTCACTTTTACATTCCCCAGCTGCAAAATAAGTTGTACAGTTCAATTAGTTTGCCATGTGGCCGAGGATACGGCCCCTAAAAGTTGCTATGGTGACGTGGCTGATGAGAATGGTGATGGGACTGGGGTTGGAGCTCGGTGAATTTTCCAGGACTGAAACTGGAAGGGTTACAGGTTGGGAGGATGATGCAATTTATTTTTCTTTGGAGTCCATCAGAACGCTGTGCTTCTACTCTGTCCGTGATGCCTGGGTCGTCCATACTGACACGTGAAAATATATCTTCCTTCTTGGAGAAAGAACGAGCCACAGGCAGGGCTTTGGCGTGCTTGCTCTTTCTCTCTCTCTCTGTCTCAAGTCATATACTGTCCTGTGACATTCCTGGGGATTTGGGAAGAATCATCGAAGAAAGGAGAAACATCAAGGTCTTGTTTATAATGGCCTGAGGCCCCATGCTCCTGTCCTCTCCGTTTGGATATGTCCTGCTTTTACTAAAGAAATCTCCATCTGCCCTTGGCTGTGCTCTTAGATAGCAACACCTTCTTCGCTCAGGAGGGATTTGAGCAAAGACCTTAATGAAGTCAGGGAGCGGGACATGTTCTCATCTTGAGGGAAAAATATTCCCCATTTGTTTTCTTCAGGGTTGTTTTCAGAAAGGGTTATCATTTATTTTCTGTTTCCTGTCCCTTCCTTGAGCTCTTAAGGCCGTGTTAGCAGAGACCTTATTTATGAGTTTACTGCTATACTGCCCACACTCAGACCGGAGCGTGGGACTAGGAGGAATTCATTAAAAACTTGTTAATAGAATGGGTGACTACATCTGACTATGGATTCTGACTCCTGCTGGGCCTTTGGGAAGGCCCTCCTTTGGAAACTGAGGGTGACCAGCCTCCACTGCCTAACCCTAGGGTTCTGGCAGGAAAGAGTTTGTAAGTGACATACATGTAGGAGCTGTTGAAATGGTTAAAAATGAAAGGGTTTCAGAGAAGTGAAGTGCCGCCTTTGTTGGGATGGATGGCTCATTTGGATATATAAAGCAATTGTGGGTATATGAAGCAGTTGTCCATCCAAGCAAGACACTCTCACACGAGAACAGAACGAAAGTGTGTGCAGTGCAAGGTTATCAATACCTTCATTAAAACAGCCCCAGAGAGTCACGTGAGCGAGATGTTCCTTCAGTGTCTTTTTTCAGGAGCATCGTGAGAATTCATTAAGGTTGGCAGAATGATTTGATAGCCTCGGATAATAGGTGTGATAGGAGTGCAAACATATTATTAAAACATGAATTGTTTTCTGGATGACTTAAGCAGGCAATGGGGTGGAGGCAATTGCAGAAGGCGCTTTGAGATGTCTGGTGAAGAGTGAATGTTCAATTTGGCTGTTGTTCATCTGCTTCTTTTTGCAGAAGGGGACAGGGCAGGCTATACAGGGAAACAGGGAGACACCAGTACTGAGAGTGAGGAAAACTGGGTTCTGATCTGACAAGCTACCCAAGGAACACTGGGCAAAGTATGGACCTCCCCTTATCTTCATTCCCTCCTTGGACAAGAAAAACACTTCCAAAACTATCCCACAAACCCAGATTTACAAGCTATCAATTAGAATGACATGGGGAAAATGAAGGGGATTCTGTGGTCTAATGAAGTAGATAGACTTTAGGTTTAAAATTAAGCAGGTTTGCCTTAGGACCATACATCTGAAAGCTTTTAATAACTTCCTGTCAATCTTGTGGGTGAAGAGGAGACAAAAAGTAGATGTTTTGTATTTCTTTATAATAAGCTTTTTCCCTCTATTAACATCTAGACAAGTACTATTCTTTGATGACATTGGGAAATATTGGACCCCAAAATGGTGTCTTAGGTGTCTCTCCACCTACAAGAGTCACTCAGAGTAAACTCCCAAGACACTACTGTAATTTCAATGACATGTTTTTATACTTAGTAGATCAAATGTTAAAAAATAAGCCAGCAAGCAAAGAAACAGGCACATCCAGCATGCACAACAAGAATTCTGCCCTTTGGACAGCTCCTTCTGACTATCTATCTCACAGGTATTTCAGACCCGCCTAGCCAGGGCCGAACTCAAAATTCTCCTCTTCTGTGTCACGTTGATCCCAGAACCCCTCCCTGTGTTTACTCCCTCAGTGAGTGACACTGTTATGGCCATCTGTGACAGCTTCTTCTCCTGGTCTCCACCTTCAAATCCTCACCATTAGTCCGATTTTCCTCCTATCCACCTCTCTGAAACCACTCCGTTGTCTGTATCATCTAAGTGCTATCGGCTGTAGCATGTACATGATCCCCTTTAATCTTGGGGGTGGGTCTTTATTCTCAATGAATAGATAAGGATGTTGAGGCATGAGAAGCTTAAGGAACTTGCCCAAAGTCACACAGCCAGTCCATAATAGTTAAGCTGTGACGCGGACTGAGCTCTAAAGCACCCTTTTGAGAACATTGTTGCACCTTCTCTCAGAGCAACTTAAGTCCATGTTCCCTGTTGTTCAAATGTGATTTAAAAAAAATCCTGCCTTGCCTACATTATAGTATGGATATAAGTATAGAATTCAGGAAAGAGATGGATAGCACTTTAGAAATGTAAAAACTGCTCTACAAATGCAGGCTGTTATTACTCTTTGAGGCTGCAGAATTTAAACAGGCCAGGAGAGTGCTTCTCAATTGGAATAATCTGAGATAACAGCTTTGGACAATCTTTGGAAAGAAGGCACTGTCTGAAAGCTCTGCCCATCTCCTCGAGTAAGAACTCTTACAAAATTCATGAAAGGCAAGCAACATTAAGCCATTTGAACTGCATTTCTGATTTCTCAGATGGGTTGCTCCAGAGTCCGAGCCCAATTTTAAAGCGATAAAACTGTTAAATAGCACCCAGTTCATCTCTCTCATGTTACAGAAATGGAAGCTGAGGCCTATAGCAGCCTCAGTCAAGGACAAAGCCATGATAAGTCAAAATTCTCTCTCTCTCTCTCTCTTCCCTACAACTCTCAGCTTAGACTGATTTTCAGAGGTTTTTTTCTCCATGACCTATAATCTCTAAGTTCCTAAAGCTGACACACATTCTCCTTTGACAGGTAAGCGGCCCCTGGCCTTAGAGGAATGGCCTGTGGCATTGGCCGTGTGGAGGAGAGGTCCCCCTGAGGCTGGCACACATAGCCATGCTGTCTGTGTGTTCTTGGGCAAAACATTTTGTGTGTGCTCCTGAGGGGCTGTGAGCCTGGTGGGGCTCAGTGTGAAAAGGAAATGACACGAGTGGGAGCCTTCGCTAACATCGTCTCCTTCACCTCCATTCCCGAATGCTCCCAGCTCAGCCCCTCTTCCTCGTAGGGACCAAATACTGTCTGAAGGTTCTAATTTTCCTCTCTAGTACTTACAGTTTTGTCTTAACTTACGTAAGCAATAGGGCCCTCCATGACAGAGAAGCCATATGTACAATTTTAGAATGGACCAAGAAAGCCTGCTCACCAACACCCTGGTCCTTCCTTACCACTCTCACAGCTCACCTTTCCTTCATTGTGTCCAGGTCAAGGTTGTCTCTGTGCCTCTTCATTAGCAAGAGAGGGCGGTGCACAACCAAATTGCCCGGCAGGGCCTGGCAGTACCGAGAGTACTCTAAGCAGGCAGTATTTGAGAGCGCATGCCCTGTGCACAGGGGGCAGCCATGACCCTGTCGTAGCAAGCACTGGTGGGTGGCATTGAAGGCCTGCATTGTCAGATGATTCAGTGCAAGACTAGCTCCGAATCCAGATTTGGGGGGTAAAAACTTTTTCTTTTATTGTTAAATTTAATGGGGTGACATTGATTGGTAACAATTAGACAGTTTCTAGATGTACAAGTTCACATCACATCACCTATGCATCGCATTGTGTGCCCATCACCCAGAATCAGCTCCCTTTCCATCACCATATATCCGGTGTCCACTTCCACCCCAGCCCCCCAACTCTTCCTCCCTCTTCCTCCCCGCTCTCCAGGCAACCACCAGACTATTGAGTGTGTCCATAACGCTTGTTGGTGCCCACTCCCACCTTTCCTCCCGCTCTCCCTGCCCCTTCCTCCCCTTCCCTCAGGCGATCATCCAGCTTAAAAACTCTAGACTTTAAGATGTTGACAATGAATTCTAAAGTTTTAGAAATGTTTCATAGGCCAAATGAGGTACTTATCAACCAGCTGCAGCCCATAGGATGACAGTCTCTGATTTATTAATAGATGTAAATAAATGATCTACTTTATGCATTGTTCTATAATTTCCTTGTTTTTCCTGACTCCACGTTGTCAACCAGGTATTGTCTGAAGGTTCTAATTTTCCTCTCCAATAGCTCATGTCAGCTCCTACAGATCATGTCATAAATTTGAATGGCTATATAATATTCTCCAGCAGGAATATATGAGAGCTTACCTTCTATTGTATTTGTTATATTGATAGGCATATAGATGTTGGTACTTTTTCAATATCATAAGAGTTTCAACAAATCTCTTATACATGAAGTATGCATGTATGAAGATGCTTTAATGCTCACTGGTTACTTTTAGTCCTGATACTTACCGTCTTGTCTCATTTCCCTCAATGGTTGTAGAGATCAGGAACCACATCTTCATTCCTTTGTGAATTCCCTTCAGTATTTATTCAAGTCTACAACACTTGAAAAAATGACTAAATGAATGAACTTAAAAGAAAGTCATAAAAATAAAACTCATCAAACTTGATGTTTACCTGTAAATCTCTGGGTCATTTTTAGGCACGTTACTTCCTTGGCCAAGCCTCTCTCTCTCACCATCTGCCAAATGGCCTTCATTCATTTACTCAAAAGATTTCCAATATTTATGTGTGGGACACTGTGTGAAGGATGAGGAATACAGCAGTGATATGGAACTTACCTTCTGTAGACAGGCTCTAAGTTCCTTTTCAGCTCGCTCTTTGATGCAGTGATATTTGCTATACTCTCAACCCCAAGCCCTAAACAGATTTGAACATGGAAATAGTAACACACTTTTCCAGGAACAAGTGCTAAGAGTCCTCCACTGAACATGTATATAATGTAGGGATTATCAAATGCTACATAGTGACAGCTGCTAAGGGCAAAATACTCATAAGCAGGTCTCACTGTTGAAACATGTTATGCTTTGGATAATTTTCTCTGTCCGGTGAAAACTCATTATAGACTGTTTTCAAAGAGCATGTCTTTCACCAGTTAAGGTGATGCTAATTGAAAGGCACCTTCCCAGCCCACCCCCCTTTTTTTTCCTGTCAGCTAGGGAAGGTAGGGTGTCCCAGCTTTGTGAAACCTTATTCCTTGAGGTCAGAAAGAAGTAAAAATAGGAAAAGTAAAAACAAGTAGGACTTCATACAAAGGGAAATAAGGCAATAAACTCTTTAACCATTGAGGAAAGGCACTGGGAAACAGCATCCTGTTGTAGAAATACAAATTTATTAAAAAGGAAGGCAACACAGTATGGTGGTTTAAACCCCTGGCTTCTCCTATTTTCTTTGTCTATGAATTGGTGACAATGTCACCTAACTCAGTGGACTATTGAAATCAACAAACGAAATATATTATTTTTATTATAGGAGATGCAATTTACCTATTTTCTAGTTTTATTTGTATCATGGACTAGGTTTATGACCTTGGGAAAGATTCCCCCTGCCCCCCCCCATACCCCCACCCCCACCCTGAAGCTTCTGTTGTATCATCTCTAAAAAAGGAGAACAAAACCTACCGTAGCTACTCCAAGAGCTATAGTACAACTCAAAGAAAGTAGTAAATGACTACAAAAGCATTTTATGATCTCAAATTTAAGTTGGTAACTAACCCAATGACTCAGGTTGTACATTAAAGAAAGGTAGGAATTTGAATACTTTCTCCATGTTTGAGGTTGTCATTCCACAATTTCATCCAGAAGCAGTTGGGAGCAGAGCACAGGACAACTAAGTTATACTCATTTTGGTCCATTCATTCAGATAATTGAACATCTCTCAGGTACTCTTTAGATGCTAGGAAATACGATGAGTGAAAGGGAACAAGACTGTCCTCATGGAGCTTAGAGTCTAATGGAGGACACAGCTATTATCTCAAGTAATAATTAGGAACTGAAATAAGGGCTATTACAAAGAAAAAGGAAAAAAAAAAAAGACAAAAGGGAGACCTAATTTTAATGGAGAGTTTTGTGAGGAAGGCCACAGTGTTGAAGGAGGATCAAGACTGCACACATATAATTATTAACCCCTTATCCATATACCTACAACCTCCTCCCTGATCCTGACTTTATTA
Organism: Craseonycteris thonglongyai; assembly: GCA_004027555.1. Taxonomy (NCBI): domain Eukaryota; kingdom Metazoa; phylum Chordata; class Mammalia; order Chiroptera; family Craseonycteridae; genus Craseonycteris; species Craseonycteris thonglongyai. The sequence goes on from PVKE010001974.1 coordinate 89,222, forward strand.
TTTAAGAAATTTCCAATGACAAGGTGATATATGGAAAAGAGCTCTAATTTTGCATTTAGACAATATATTATTCATTAAGCCCTTAATATGTGCCAAGAAATATTCTAAATACTTTATAAGTATTAATATTTAGTTCTTTAAAAAATCCTAGCTCTTAAATTTTGTGTCTTGGGTAAGAAAACAGGGTGCCAGAGTCACCATTTGAAGTCGTAATTCATCTCTTAGGGAATGTGAGAACTTGAACAGTGACTCTAAGCCCCATTTCTCTGCTCTGTATGATGAAGGTAAGCATCCCAACCAGCATTTCGGATTGACGCAAAAGAAGGACATTTATTATACTATTGGAATAGTGAGGTTTAGCATTTATTATTTCATAGAATAATACACGTCCTTCTGCATA
>PVKE010001975.1:0-49450 GCA_004027555.1 Craseonycteris thonglongyai
AAAAAATTATTGTTTATGCTTTTATAGACATAAAAATAATCGATACCTCTATCTCACTCGATGGACTGGCACGCGAGTTAAGCTTTTATACTCTTATTTCATAAACTTTGGCACTCAATCGCTAAAAGGTTCGCCACTCCTGGTAGGCTCTCTCAGGGTAACAACTTTGAATGCTACCAGAGCCAGACAGATGACATAAAGTTAAATGGCTGGGTGTAAGATGACAGGCTGTGAGAAACTGCAGGTTCTGCCCTAAGGCATTCAAATTCAAATTTTGAAAAATACTGGGCCAGCCAAATAAAATATACCTATAGTCTCAGTGAGTGGGTGAGGCCCTTAGGTTGAGTTTTTGACCTTTGCCTAAATGGTCTTCCCTCCCCCGCTCCCCCCCACACACACACACACACAAGGGAGATGTCTATTGGAGGCAGATCTCCAGAAATAGGCTTTGAACTACCAAGGACTGTCTGAAAAGGAGTCCTGGACAGGTCTTTACTCCACACTTCAGCGATGAGGTGATCCTTACTTCCCAAGACAGCTTTGGATGGGGATACCTACCCCCACTACTAGAGCCAGTCACCACACCTGCCTGTTTTACCACAGATGGGGGTTGGGGTACCCAGATAGGGGCATATCTTTCATTTTGCAAACTTAAAAAGTTTGGGATTTTTTTTATTACAAATAAAATACAAGCTCACTGCAGAAACACTGGAAAATACAGATAAGCAAAAATTAGAAAAGAAAAAATATGCACTGTTGACACCTTGGTGCATATTTGGACTTGAGGTCCTTTTTTGTATGGGGAAAGCACTGGTCTTTCTGATTCTAACCTGCAAACCCACCAAGGGGATGTTATGCACAACGCTCACACCACATTGCTTCTTCGGCTGTGGGAAGGGGTTGCACCACGCCATCCTCACCATCCCTTCAGATTGGGGTTTCAACACACAGGTCTGACTGGTGTAGGCCCTTGGCTCCCCAAGCTTCTCGAAGGCAGGCACTAAAACCTGTCTTACTCGTTTTCAGGGTTCTACAGTGCTGGGCACACAGTAGGTGCTCAATAAAAGTGTTTCTAACCCCCCCCCACACACCCCCGGCCTAACTTGCCTTAGCCTCCAATAAAGAGGAAGCACAACCTGGCCAGGAGGGAAAGCCGCGCGGTCTCTAAAGTAACCGAAGTCCGAGCTGGAGTTCCCACGCCTGCGCACACTCAATCTTCCTTCCCGTAACCTCGTTACAAAAAAAAAAACTTCCAGCAGCCGAGCGCGCATGTGTGGTTACACTGAACCCCGGCCGCCTCCGCCTTTCTGCCAATCCGTCCGCCCAGCGATGTCCTCACTAGAAACACTGTCCGGAAATACTGTCCATTTCTGGAAACGAAGCGTCGCTAACCAATCATTGCTAGGGGCGGGACGCGCCGATTCATTGGCTAGATTGGGGGAGTAGGCGGGGCCAAGAATCGAAGTGAGGCCAAAGTCAAGAGGCGCGAAGCGAGGCAAATAAATGTGCAGCCGCCGGGGGAGGCGTGGCCCAAGGCCGGCCGGGAAGGCGGTAAGGGGGCGTGGCCCGAGGGCTGGGGCGGGGCGACGGCGGGGCGGGGCCACCGTGGGCCCCAGAGCACAGCGATCGGCGACCGGCGGCGGGAGATCGTGGACAAGGGGAGCGCGACAGTCGCTGTTTGGGAAGATCGGCGCTTGGCCGGTAGGTGACTGTGCGGGACCCGGGGGCTCGGAGCAGGGAGCACCGGGGATGAGTCGTCCCCCGGCCTGGGGACGGGCTGCGGCCTGGCCCGCAGCCCCGGAATGGTGGTGGTCAGTGGAGCGGCAGATCGGACCCACTCGCGCTCGGGCCCTCAGCCCTGGCGGCCGGCGCGCCCTCACTCACGCTCCCGAGGCCACGGCCTCACGCCGTGCTCAACCCGCACCCCCGCAGGCGACACGTTCGCCGAAGCGCACGCGGGGGCGACCTGCTTCCCCTTCCCCAACACCCCGATTCCCCCGCGTTCAGTGGCCCTCACCACCAGGCCTATCTCCTGTTCCGTTCCTGGGTTCCCCATAGAAAGGGGGCTCGCCTGGGCAGAAGGTGTCTTAAATGCACAAGTGCGCCCTGTCCGTGTGGCCTCCCACCTGCCCTGGCGTTGAAACCCCCTGGCCTTCCCTGGGAAGGTCTTGGGTCACACACCCCGAGGCGGGGAGAAGGAGCAGAGCCTGCCCTTGGCATTCAGCTGAGCAGTGCTGGCCACTCACAGCGTCCTCCTGCTTCCCTGACCCCTCTGTAATTCTGCCCGCTGCACCCGGGACTTTGTCGGTTCAGATATAATATTCCCATCTTACAAGCCCATCATGACCCCTGGCAACTTGCAGCCACCGGACACCAGGAAAAAAGAAGCCACTTGTACAGTGCTGAGAGTCCCACTCGCCCAGGAGCCTTCTTGGTGCTGGGTAACTTCAGTAAAAGCGTTTCCTTCCTTATTAAAGTTAAAATGCTACTCAGTCCTAAAGAATGGGCTGGGGAATGAGTATGGGTAGAGTGGAGGATGAATGGAGAAAAGGTACAGAAATCAGTGGTGTAAATGGCAAAATCATTTTTGCTAACTGGAGACAGTGAACACCAATGACTTGATTAAGAGCTCTACAAGCAAGTGAAATGAAATGATGAAAGATGGGGCTTAATACAAAATAGCAGTCTGAAGTTTATTTCAGGAAAAATGTTGAAAACCCCATGACTAGAAGCATGGTCGTTCTGAAACATTAGAGGGAGATAGTATCTTAACATTAGATGTGTTTTTTACTTAGTATATTAGTATCTTCACACCTGTAACCTTTTTTCCTTTAGACATCTGTGTGATAAGATATTAATAGTATTGTACTGTTTTATAGATGAGGCATCTGAGGAGGGAGTATCCGTCTTGCCTAAAATTCTCATAGGTAGGACTCAAGGTGAGGAATTGAGCCTGGGCCACTGGAATCTTCACCTGGACCAGGACCACATTTCTGGAACTTAGATGCAGGAAGGAGGGAGGAGTGTTGGATGTAGTACTTATGCTCTTAATGTGGGAGGACAGGTGCTTGTCTTGCTTACAATGGGTTTGGATTTGCTCTTGGTGTTTTTAAGTGATGTCAAAGTCAGTTCCTTTGGTGCAGCAACGCCAGACCTCTGAGTTTCTCATACACCTTTAGGACATCCTTATTTATTTTGAAGGGTGTGGTGAACTTCTCAGAAGGTCTCAAAATAAAGGTGGTAGGCTCTGACTTTCATTTTAGAAATATGTACCCAGATTTTTGTCCCAGCACTTTTGTGAAACCAAACAGCAATAAGTTTCCAAGTTTTAGGTTATCTTCAGACTGTTTTCAGATAATAAGGAACAGTTCTAAAGGATTGGGGTTTTTTTGCCCCTGGTATTGTCTGTTAGAGTTTGTGGGAGCAGCACCACAGACAAGAGACCCTGCCAAGTGAGCCTTCATCTATTAAACAAAAATGTCTGGTTGGCCGTTTCGCTTCAACAGATGGAGGTTTGCTTCCTCATTTTGGTTCTCCTGTTGAACACTGACTTCTTTGTGATCTGCTTGGAGTGTTTGTATATCATTTAATGTTGAGAAGCAGGCTTGCCCTGATTGGCCGTCCCACTCCAGGGAACTGTTGTGATTTTTTTTGGTGCGTGATAACAGTTCATCCTGGCCAGGGTCTGGTGAGAGATCTGTAGAGATGTGAATGAGGTAGTACTTCCTCCAGGGTTGTTTTCTTCGTTGTTGGCATCCTCGTACTAGTGTCTTATCACTTTGGCCTGTGAAGTCACTCTGAATTTCCTATTTTTTTCCCCCATCTCAATGGATAGCACATGAGCTCTCCTAGCAGGCTTGCTTGCTGTGATGAAGAGCTGATGGATTCATGTTGGTTGACTTGACAGATGTTCTTTCTGGGAGGATAGTCAGGAAAGCTTAAAACCAAATTCAGTCCTGAATTAAAAATAGGAATCGGCTTGATAATACACATAGGCAGCATATTTGTACCAATGACTTCCATCATCTCAAAGCTGTTTTTTTTTTTTCCTGGCAAAAGGTTAAAATGCAACTGAAATTCTGCTTTCATGATTAATAAGTCACTACCGCAGTTGTGTCTGATGCTTCCTGTTTGCCCCATTTTAGTATTTCAGTTAAACTGGAAACCTCTGAGCATTGTGGGCACTTTGATGGCATCAATCTGAAATTGGCGGGAAGAGGGATAATTCCATGTCAGTGGATTTGAGTAACTCTAAGGATCAGTCAGCCCTTCTGGCCTCTGCATGCCAAGATTCCTAAGAAGGAAAGGAAATGGGGGTGAGCATCTTCAAGGGAGAGGTGAGCATTCAAAGTGATGCACGTGTGAAGGCTTTGCATCTACTTGGTGATGCTGACTGAAATGTCGAAAGCAGTAGATTAGAAATGGAAGGCCAAACATAGGGCAAATTGTGTATTAGAACATTTCAGTTAAGCTGAGCGAGACATTGAGGGATGTCGGATACGGGGTCCTTAGTTGTCGACTTGTCTTACTAGCTGAGTGACAATGCAGAGGAAAGTCATTTTTCCTCGGTGGCCTGTGCTCCGTACTTCGTATGCTTGTTTGAAGGATCCTCTTCCCTCCTTGCTATATTATATCCTTTAATCCCTTGTCCTCCTGATCTAAATTCCTTGAAATTATATGGCATCAAGAGTAATGTACTTTGTTGCTGTGTTTTTTGTTTTTTTGTATTGTCTCACAATGTGCATATAAAGAAAGACAGGGGGAAGCTGGGGTGGCTCAGTGAGTTAAGCGCTCTCTTTGCAGCGCCGGGGACCGGGGATCGAATCCCGGCCCTGACCCGTGCAGAACCATATGCTGAACTGGGAACTCGCCCAGTTCAGTTCTCTCTCTGTCTCTGTCTCTGTATCTCTCTCTCTCTCTGTCAAAAATAAAAATAAATAAGTAAAAATATATTTAAAGAAAAAAAAAAAAGAAAGACAGGGACAAAGATCAGGAAAGTGAAGCCTTATAGAAGAAATAAGTGGATGAGATTACTCAGAAAATCAGTGTCATGCCCAGAATCTAAACCCACATTTCTTGACATCTAGTTCACTACTTTTTCTACTAACTTCCTCATGAAAGGATAAGTTGTTTTTCCCCCCAAAACAAGTCAATTTTGAATATAACTAAACCAGAGTAGCAGCTTTCCCTTTATTTATGTTAACAAACATTCGTATTAATAAGTGTCAATAATTATTGATATTGATTATTCATAATAATTATTAATAAAAGGCTGAAAGATTAATAGCACATTCTCTAGATGGTTCTGCTCATCCCCATTTTACAGATGCAGAAATTAAAGCAGAGTAGTGAAGTGGTTTACCCAGAGCAATGGAGCAAGTCCATGGTGTCTCCAGGACAAAGGCGGGGATTCACATTGTCAGGTCAGACAGACCTGGGTCAGGTTCAGGTCTGCCACTGTGTGCTTGTATGGCTTCAGGCAAATCGCTTTGCTTCTCTAAGCACCAGGTGTAAATGGGATCAGTAACACTTCATGGGGTTGTTTTGAGTAGAAAACGAGAGGAGGGGAAGCCGGGATGGCTCAGTGGGTTGAGCACTCGTCTTGCAGCCCCGGGGTCCCAGGATAGAATCCCGGCCCTGGCCCGTGTAGACCCATGTGCTGAACTAGAGTGTGCCCCCAGTTCGGTTCTCACCAGGGCGAGCTTCCTATTTAGGAGGCCCCTGGCCAGTTCCCACCTTGTACAGCCCCACGCCCACCTGTGGAATAAAACTGTAGAAAACTAATGATGTGCAACTATGGAGACTGCTCTGGGCCCTCCCCCTTCTCTTTCTATCTCTCTCTGTCAAAAAAATAAATAAATAAATAAATAAATAAATCTTAAAAAAAGAAAAGAAGGTAAGAGGATATCTGTAAAGTGTTGAGCTTTGTGCCTGGCATATAATAAGCCACAGAACACGACAGCTGTAAATGGTTGTTGTTGTGGTTGTGGTGGTTGTTGTTTGGCTGTGAACGGTGGTTGTGGTGGTGGTAACGGTAGTAGTAGTTATAGTAGTAAGAGCAGTAGTAGTAGTTGCCAGTTACCACGTTAATGAGCCCTGTTTTCTGTAAGATGATGTCAGGACCACACAGACTGCCTGACACGGTAGAGTCATTTTCTCAGGAGGACCTCCAGGGGGACATTTCTTCTGTCAAGAGGTTTTAGCTGTCACATTCTCCCTGTGTTACACTAAATACTGCCTTCACGACCCTCCAGATGAGCCTAAAATGGCCCAGGCTCTTCCTGGTCAGAGTTGGTAATCCTAAACCATGGTCACCCTCAGCCCTCCAAGGACTCTGAGCCAGAGACAGAGCTGGGCCTCTCTAGGGCTTTCTGTGTTCTCCACGTGGTGAAGTGGGTCCCAAGTTTAATTCTGGAGGTGAGAACAAGGAAAATACTGTGTAGAAGATACGTTAACAAGGACTTGTTCCTCTTCGTTTAGGGACTACGGAGGAAATTTTGGGTCTGTGGGGTACGGTTCCCACCACCACGTGGCATCCCCAACTCAGCATCCTTTCCTCTTATCAATACGTCTTTGTCACCTTATCACCAGTGCCATGTCTGGGGGCCCTGGATCTGTAACCAGGGATTGGCAGAGTTCCCTTTAAATCACCCAAGGTGGTGGGGTGGGGTGGGGTGGGGTGAGGCAGTTTCACATTACATTCTTTTCTCTCCTTTTTAATACAAAACAAAAATATAGGCTCCCACCAGGCTGATGTTCCCTTTAAATAACATTTTGTTTTCTCTGGGGGAAGCTGTCTCGATGGCCAAAGAGTCATTTCTAAAGTGAACCTAGTTTTTAGAAAAAATAGATCACCGGATGTCAAGCATCATGTTCAGATGAAAATGAAACCACCAGGCCTGGAGTGGCAGCAGCTCCACACTTGACTTAGGCTGGAGGTGAGAGGTAGAGTGTGTCTGGACCCGGCTCAGTAGCTGGTTGGCCCCTCAGCTTCCTTTGATAGGCACCTTCGTCATTTTCCAGGCAGCTTTGCTTAGGTGAGCAGAGCACTTTCTCTGGAAGGTGAGTCACCCGTGCAGGGGTGTAGGTGACAGGCAATTTATTCCTCTAATGCAGTTGCAGAGGAAGTCTTGAGCAGACCCTGTGGAAAAGCCCTCTGCCAAAGATTGTGTTCATTTCAGCCCACAATCTTTGGAGGTAGGGATATGGAAGTGAACGGAAGCACCCAAGGCTTGCCAACTGACGGAGGGACAGATCCCCTAGTGGGGGGTCACGTGGACCGGGCACAGAGCCCAGATCAGCAGTGCCACTGCACTCCTGAGCCCAGCCACCTTGAGGGTAGGAAATAGCCTGCTTCCAGTGACAGTCAGCAAAGAAGCAGGAGGGGGAGCTTTCACTCCGAGGAGCTGGGAAACCTCTTGGAGAAGAGCAGAGAGATGCAAACTGTACTTTGGTGTGAAAGACTTTTTAGGGAATGCTTTTCTGCCTGCCTTCCTTTTGGCCACCTGAGTTGGAGTCTTTGATGGGTTCCAGTGATTGGAAAGGCTAGATTAAGCCCTGGATTTCTGGAAACTTTGGAATTCCAAACCTGCTACCACCTCAGTTGTTTACGCTTTTAGAGCCACTGTTTAGACTCAGAAATAAGCAGCCGAGGGAACTCCTGAGCCACCCCTTCCTTCTGGTTGCAATGGCTTCTGCTGACCCTCTTACCACTAAAGCCATGACCAGGTGTCCATCAAGGCAAAGAATTTGTTCAAACTCTGTTCTCTGTCAGTGCAGTTTGTGTTGGGCTTGACTGCTGATGGTCCAGGGACATCTGTAATCAATGTCCAGAGTCACTCACAAGGTGGGCTTGACTTTATTGAAGCCCCAGGGAAAGAACTAGTGTGACCCTGCAAATGGTCACAGGCTTTTCCCCAGCCCTCCCCACGTCCCCCCTCTCTCCCCATCAATGTGGACTAGCCAGCAGTCACTTTGGACAGGCAGGGCTAAGCGACTGTAGGCTTAACCACTCAGAATTACAGACTGGAAATGATCATTCCTGTTTGCATACTTCTTTATTTTACAAAAGAGAAAATGGTGACGCAGGGAAGCTGAGTGAGTTGCCCACATCCACACGGCTAGTTAGTGACAGAAACTGACTAAAGTCCAAGCTCTTTTCACTGTGCTGTTCTGAACAAAGGAACTACTCCTGGAGCAGGAACTGTTTGTTCACTCGCTTCTCCTTAGTTCCCCCACCTCGACCCCATCACCCTCAGCCTTTCTGCAAGCTCTGGCAGACCTGGGGCAGGTGGAGCCAGAGGGGCAGGTGGAGCCAGAGCAGCAGCTGCTCTGAGTCTAAGAAAAAGTAAACAGAAAGCTTTTTATTTGACACCCTCCTGTAGCATGAGGTTCATGTAACAAAAAAAAAAAAAAAAAAGGTCAAGGTTGATAAAGTAGAATTCTGGGCAGGGTTACCCGGAAGTCTCAAAGGTTGCCCACACCTGTAGGGCACCTGCCTACCTGGCCAAGCAGTATCTTACCTAAAGTAGGCGTTCAGCCACTATGAACGATTGATTGTAAGGGTACAAACCCACAGGGCACCAGGGAGCTCTTCTGTATCTTTGTCCCATACCGAAGAGACATGTTACTAGAAGAGCCAGAGTAGGTCAGCATCATCCCAGCCAGATCCAGCCAGCTCCTTTCAGTGAAAAGCCTCGTCCTGTGGGCAAAGCATGATGTCATATCTGGATGGCAGCCCCTGCAAGTGCAAAGAGCTACTACTGTATCCAAGATACACTGTCCACCTGCCAACATTGACATTTCCTTTTTATTGGGCCAGAATCAGTCTACTGGTCAATACCAGGGACAGCTAAGAGGTTTGGGAGGAAAGGGGGACTGGGCCAGCCTCAAATGAGGTTGTTATTGCCAATTAAGACTAGAACTGGACTCCTTTGACCCAGGAAGTTAGTTGGATGAACCAGCCTCCTTGAGACCATGCTCAGCAGTCCCAACTAGCTGATGCCGAACTTTGAGAGGCAGAAGTGGCTCTACAGAGATAAATGTCACAGGTAGAAATTTATGTACTACTTCCCATCTAGTAAGTATATGCAAATCTGAGTCCAGATGGGTATCGTCCAGTTCAGAATGGTCATTTCTTAAGCAGATGGAAATAACTGGGTCTCTAGGTCAGCATTCAGGAAAGGGAATGCAAAGGATATCTCAGTAGCCAGCTTGCATGACACCTTCTTGCTGGGGCTCAGTCACAGTGCCTCATGCTGTGTGTGACACCTTGTGCAGGGATCTGGCTTCATGCCCTCTTAGTCCGGATATTCCTATGCCAGGCCAGCCAGGCTCTCAGCACCCACGGCACTGATTTATTCCTGAGGAGTGCGCTCGTCAGCCTTTTGTTCAGTGAACCCTTGTCAAGAGTATCAGTGTGGCAGGCCCTGCCAGGTGCTTCAATACAAAAGGGAGGACAACGGAAGTGCTGCCCTCTGTGAGCGCCCCATGGTGGGGGGAAGACAGACATGGAAGCAATCATTACAGGTGCTGAATCAATCATGGACCATTGCTATGGGGGGCTGGAGAGGCAGGAGGAAGGCACTGCGACCCAGTGGCCCTTCTTTCCAGCTTGACCCAGCACTAGCTGTCACAGACAACTCCTCGGAGGGAAGAGTCCCCCCCAGCCCCCAGTCCTTCAGGTGTCTGGGCAGGAACACCCTCAGCATTTCTCTCATCTTCAAGCCTTGTGCCTCCCTTGTCAGTTTGGAATAGGAGCTTGAGAACAATCTAGAAACCTCAGCACTTGGGGAGAAAGGAGTCATTTGCAGAGGTGTGGACACTGTAAGTAGAAATGTGCTTAAACATAGTTCAGCACAGAAGCAGAAGTGAGTAGCCAACTGTTGGAGACATGGCCGCCTTGTCCTAGCCTTTCAGGCTGGAATAGAGAGGGCCGGGACACACTGGCAAATCCCACGTGCTCGGTGCCGCTCTGAGACAGATTCAAAGGTGGATGACCCACGGCCTGACCCATGACAGCGCCTCTTCGTAACTGAGTTCAGCATTCCAAGAAGGCTGTCCCATGGCTACGATGGTGAAAGCTCCATAAGGGCAAGGACCTTATCTGTCTTGGTCACCATTGTATCTGTCCTGATCAGCACAGTGCCTGGAGCAAGACTAGAAAGTGCAAGACTAGAACCCACACTCCCTTTTCTAGGCCCTGCTGGCCTGAGACGGGGTGAGAGAACCACAGGCTGTTTCATGGTTCCCCTCTTGCCCACCCCCCTCCTTTACCAAGGAATTGATCTGAGATCCCAAGCCTGTTTGCCTTTTCTGGGGGGGACAAGAATGTGACCCTGTATTGTAAAGTGACATGTCAGATGCACCCCTGCTGCTCATGTCCCCAGGCTGGTCACTCAGGCCAACCTGTCAAAGGGTGTGTAACATCTGAAAGAAAGCCCTGGTCAGGGTTTCACTGCCAAAGGGCAGCGCTGGACTGTGTGCTCCTGTCCATTTGCCCCCATGCGTTGGACGTCTTCTGTGGAAAGCCTAGGTGTGTTGGGTTTCTTGTTTATTCTGAAGTTCCTCAAACTTGTTCCTCAATTTCAGCACCAATCACCCGTGACTACTTGAAGGCTTATGGGAAGGCTGAGCCTGTCTTTCTCCATCTCCTCTCAATACAGGTAGATCCTGCTTGAAGCCAGTCCCACCTGGGAAACCAGCATTACAAATGAGAGGGGAGTGGTTGTATTGCAGTGGATTACCCATAGCCCAAGGAGCTGCTCCTTGCTCAGAGCGCACTCCAAAAGGTTCAATAGGCGAGCAGTATTTTACAACCGGAGGTAGCTTGTTATGATGACCTCAGGCTCTCAGGCTGGCAAGATCCAGAAGCACATTTTGACTCATCACAGAAACCTGGTTGTGTTTGGCCTGATTTAATGTTGTTGTTGTTGTCTTTTAAGATTTATTTTTATTGCTTTTGACAGAGAGAGATACAGAGACAGAGAGAAAGGGGAGGGCCCGGAACAGTCTCCACAGTTGCACATCTTTGGTTTTTCCACATAGTTTCATTCCTTAGGTGGGCGCGGGGCTGCACAGGGCAGAACTGGGCCAGGGTCTCACCCTGGTGAGAACCAAACTGGGGGCACTCCCCAGTTCAGCATATGGGTCCACACGGGCTGGGATTCGATCCTTGGTCCCCGGGGCTGCAAAGTGAGCGCTTAACCCACTGAGCCATCCCAGCTTCCCCTAATGTTTTTAGGGCAGTTAATGGTACTTAATCTTTGGAAATTGGTCATTGCGACCAATATACATTGCAGCCCCACTTAACCAGAATACAGTAGACTCTCAGTTAACCAACACCCAGGGGGGATTGGTAGATGCCAGATAAATGTAAATAGAGCCTCTGTTAACTGGAACTCAAGCAACCGGCACTGTCAAGCAACCAGCAAAATGGTTTTTCCAGTTGCTTGAGATTCATTAAATAAGTGAATAAACACACACACACACACACACACACACACACACACAGAGTAAAATAGGCTCAAGAACCTTGGAAACAAACTTTGTGAAATGAATGGTAAATGTGAGGTTTGTCATAGAATTGGTTCCTGGGATGGACCCAACCGTGCTGGCATGGTGGACCATGGGACACGGTCCTGCTGCTTGTCCACCTTGGAGTCTTTGCCAGTTTAAAGTTGCTTTTTTGCAGTACTTCAGCTGGCTGTGTTTATTTTCCTTAATTGAGATGCTTTCTCCTGGGTCAGTGCCTGTACTTCTCACTAATAAACCTTTGGCTTGTGGCAGCTTCTACATTTGGGTCCCAATTTTTGAAACTTAGATCATTTGAAAGTGGGTACAGTGTCATGGCTAAGAGTATGGGCTTTGACATAAAGGAGACCCGTGTGTAAATCCTGCTTCTGCCATTTCCTGGCCTTGGACAAATTACTTGACCTACTGAGCCTCAGTTTTTTTCTCTGTATAAAGGGAATAATATTAGGGCCTTGCCCACAGAGTTACTGTGAGGATTCAAGAAATAATACATGTATTATCTAATTCATATCACCAATCATAGCTGTCATTCTCCTTTTTTTTATTATTGACAACCAGCATGTTATTATGAATCTATACACTTTGGAAACACCCAAAGATGTCCATAGGACAACTAATTTCAGCTTTGGCTGCCAAGCAATTCTGGGTCCTGGCTCATCATGCCCCGGCGGGTCATTTCCAGTCCATTCAGAGCTGAGGCACTGCCAGCAGAGGGAGAAGCTGGGTGGCAGCATGTGCTGATGCTCTTCAGAGAACATCCTGCATGGGTTGGCCTTTTCTTCCTGACCGCTTCTGCCTCTCTGCTCTCAGGTTTCTTTCCTCCTCCTTTGACAGCATCCGTTCTAGACCTTCCTTCAGACACTAGGGCTACTGGCTGGAAGCTGTGGGAGGGGGGTTTCAGCTCTGCATAAGCAAGGACTTCCAAAGGGCTGGCGCTTCCAGTTATGGAAAGGCCTGCTCATCTTGTCCCAGCTTCTATCTCACTGGAGGCTTGCTAATGTTTATTGAGCACCTACTGTGAGCCAGGCACTATATTGGGCATATATACATTGTTTCTTGCATTTCTTTGTCCTGTAAAGTCCTTTTATGTAGTTTTCAGGTTCCCCATTTAACAGATGAGACATGAGTCTCAGAGTAAGTGATCTGCCCATGGTCACACACCACAGTGTTGGGAGACTAATATTCAAACTATGTCTTTTGACTCCAAGGCCATCCTGTTATGGAGCTGATGGCCACCCCTCAGGATTATTAAGTGACCTATTGGAATAAATGACTTCTAGGGCCCTTCTGATTCCAAGATTATTTTGTGATTCTTTTCTCATTTGATTTATCCATCCACCCATTTTCCTTAACTAGATTGTATGCACCTTGAAGGCAAAGATGGTATCTTTCTAGCAAATAAGATAATGTTTAAGAACCACCTGTCCTTGACTGATGGATGCTGCCTACTTCCCTGACACATAGAAGGAGAGAAGAGAGAGCCCACTGGAAAAAGGGTCATCCAGAAATTCCCATTCTGGGAATTCACCACCTAGAATTACTTGTCAATGCACAAAACAAAGTGAATAAAGGCTTTTGTTTTTTACAATACTGCTTACAAGAGTGGAAAATTGGAAACAATCTGAAAGTCCATTTATGGAAGAATAGGTAGAGAAATGATGATAAATCTGCACCATAGAATCTTATGGAGCCATTAAAAAGAATGAGATCTATATACACTGAAATGGAACAGTAGCATATATACTTACTATTAAGTGAAAGAGGCAATTGATAGAATATTATGTATGTATAATCCCGTGTTTACTTTTAAAATAGTTCCAAACTATATGTTTGTATATATGTTGTAGTAATGGGTCTGGAAGGATTTATACCACAGTTAACTGTCTTATGTTGTGTGGAGGAGGGTGTGTGCAGGGATTTATCTTCTCTGTACACTTTTATATTATTTAATTTTTTACAGTGAACAAGTATTATGTTTATATTTGAAAACAAAATAAAGAATGTTTTAAGTAGGGTCAGATATTATGTAAGGCAGGTAGCAGAGACTAGCCAGAAAAACTTGCCTCTCTCGGGTTTCCTGGATTGGGACCAGCCCTCAGGTCCCACCCCTTGACATAAGCAGCAAAGGAGCAGCTTGTGGCTTTCTCTCCGAGCCAGGGCTGTTGTTTCCCACTCTTCAGGCCGCGAGCATTTCTTACGCCCAGCACTCGCCCAGGCCTGCAACCACTGCATACGCTTGTCACTGGGTGATTACAAATAACTGCAGGGAAGCAGTGGCCATCAGAGTTGAGGCCATCTGACAGAGCCACGTTTGAGTACCTTCCTACTTGAATCATAAGTGATAAAACCCACAGCCCCCAGGGGAGAACAAGAAAGGGAGTGAAATGAAAACCAAAACCAAGAGAGATGAGCATGCGTATCTCTAGCTTTCTGTTTTAGTGGCCCTGCTGCCAGACTCGCTGACCAGCCAGAGATTCGTGCGTGAGGCTTCCGGTGTGAGTGGTGTGCGTGTGGGGTGGGGGAAGCAGTCACATATTTGTTCAGCCTCACTCACAAAGGTGGGCCGGATGTCTCCTAAATTCTCATCTCATACCAGGAGACCCCTTTCTTAGTTATAGCTTGTTTTCATGATAAAATTAACACTCCACAGAGAACACCTCTGGAGGGATCTAGAAGGAACCCGTAATGGGGACCCCCTCAGAGGAATGGGGTGGGGGTGGAAAGGACTTACACTTTTCACCGGATAGTCTTTCTGTATATATATATATATTTTTTTACCACTTGGAAACATGATCTGTTAAAACATGAACAATGAGAAAAGTAATCACGCCCCCTGGAAAATGTGGACAAATTAGAAACATAAACGATTAAATACCATCAAGAGAGCATGGCTGCATGTCTGCGCTAGGTGTCTGCACTTTCATAAATATTGCTATAATATACACATGATAAGTAGGATCCACTTTAGTTATAATTCTGTGTACTTTTTCTGTTAATAATGTATCCCACAAACATTTCTCCATATAGTCAAAAATTATTTATGAACATTTTTAATGGATGTGCCAGGATTTATTTGATAGTTATCCTCCCCCTATAATTCGACATTTTTTTCCAGTTTTTTACTATTATAAAAATACACTGAACATCTTTGTGCATCTTTTTCCATATTTCTGTTTGCTCCATACCTCAACGGCAGATCTGAGTTGTGCACACAGAAGTGGCTGTCTTTATCATTTCTGAGGCTCTTTCATCTGCATTATTTCATTTGATGAGTAAAGGGAGTGAGGGTGTGATTAAGGGCCAAGGTGAGGATGAGGAGAGTGAGGAGACCTGGTCCAGGAGGCTGTCAGAAAAGTAGGCCATGAGGTGGAACTGTAGAGAGGGACTTCCTGGAGGTGGAAGGTCTGAATTCACCTGTGAGGGACAAGCAGGTTGGATGTGCAGAGCAGCCCACACAGGAGCGTGTCACACACAACTGTAGATTGGAGGAGCTAGCAGGGTGTGAAGAGATCAGACTGGCCAGAGCCAAACCCTGAGTGTAAGGAAACCGTGGTCAGACAGATATGGACCGCAGAGTTGGGACCGGGCCCATAAGCAGTGCAGAGCCAACAGATGTCTTTGAGCTTGAGATTATCTTAAGGATATGATGTTTTAAGATTAGCTCAGCATCAGTGTGGGATGGGAGAGGGTCAGGAAGAAGCTAGAAGTGGGTAAGACCTAAGCTAAAAGAATAGAGGTGAGGTAATTGCCTTAGACCTTTGAAGGGGCCTGTTGACATTCGTGTTCCTGCATCTGTGGGGCTAGCCAAGATTGACAGGCATGTGGTGGGAATTGGGGGACAGTCATAAATTTTATTCCATACATTTCATTTACCCAGCAATTTGACCTATGGATTTAGCGGTGAGACTGAGTTTTTGTGGGCATGGCAGGTTTCTTTTTTAATCGATCTGTAAGATTTTAATGATTAATGTCCATTCACATTTCACATCCTCCTTAATGGGAAATGCTTATGCAGAAATTGCTCTCCTGGGAAGCAGACCTCAAGCTGGCAAGTGAGGCAGGTTTTGAGATTCCTCCAGCTGAGTTTCATCAGCATGCTTCTTCCTCCTTCCTTGGATGTCTGTTTCTAGAGACCAGCGACACTTGGTCTCTCTGCCTAAGGGAAAGAATTAAGCCTCCCAGAGGCCTGTAACTTATGATATTGTCAGCCCAGGCTGGGAAGGTGGGAGGAGGTTCTGTTCCAATGGCAGGGCCTTCATTTAATGCCCAGCACCCATCTGTCCCTACCCTGTAGGTTCTTCCATCTGGAACTCTGCCCCTGAATTACATTCTTCTCACTCTTCTGAGAATTTAAACCCTAGAGGCATATCAGGACCAAACACATTTCCACAATCCAAGTACCTGAGCTCCATCTGCAGCCCCGTCTCCTGCAGCTTCCTGATTTAAGCATGGCTCCCGGCAGCTTCCTACAGGGACTCACTTCTGTGCCTTACCTTCGGCCATCCCCCCTACCTGGAATACCCTCTCCTTTTTCTTGGGAAAGTTTTGCTCACCCCTTGAGACTCAGCCTAGGAATTACCTGCTTTAGGAAGCCTTTCCTGACACCCACCAGGCTGGGCTGGGTGTCCTGCTGTGTGTTCCCATTGCTTCTGCTGTGTGTCTGTCGTTGCATTACTATACTGTATTGTCATTTTCTGACGACTTGTCTCTTTCCTCCAGTAGACTGTAAGCTCCTCAAAGGACTGCATCTGCTTCCTCAGCACAGGGCCCAACACCCAGCAGACGCATTGCATGCTCAAAGAATGCTGTGCTATGAGACTCTGCAGTTCTCTGCAGTGTGTGACAGGACACTGAAGCCAAGACCTTACTCATCCATAAAGCCTCCACCTGCTACCATTCTCTGAATTTTGAGGCTGTTTATTGGGTGTGCATATAAGTGATCGCTATATCTTTTTGTCTTAAGTATTTTGTCTGATAGTAATGTTACATGTGTTTTTTATTGGCCTGGCATATCTCTTTCCATCCTTTATGTTCAACCTTTCTGTATAATTTTGTTTTGTATCTTTCAGTCAATATCTAGCTGGATCTTTTAAAATCTTACCTATCTGATTGTCTGTCTGTTAATAGGCGGGTTTAATGTTTTCATGTATATTGTGATTAACGATATATTAATATTTCAACTTACCCCTGCCACCTTAAATTGTGTGTCATTTTATGCTTATTATCCCTTTTCTTTGCTTCTTTTTTTTTTTTTATTATCCCTTTCCTTACCTTTTGTTAGAGCAATCAAGTTTTCTGTTTTACCTTCTTTACCCTTCTGGTTTAGAAACTTTGAATTGTATTCCTATTCTTATAGTTAGTTATGCTTAAATATCAACATAAATATATATTTAACTATAATTTTTTTCTAAAGAAGTGTAAACATTTTTATATGTAAATTCCAAGGCTCTTACCACTCCTTATCCATTGAACAACCCCCTCTACCCTTCTTCTTTATTATCTTGTCTAGAAATTAATGGTTTAATATTTTTACATTTAATTGTTGATTAAACTGGCCGGTGTGTCATATTGATTCCTGTGCCTACCATTGTTTCTTGCATCCCATTTCTCCTCTGGTTTACTTTTCTGCTTGCCAACACACATCCTTCAGTGGTTCTTTCAGTGAAGGTAGCACCTTCCTGGAACTCTTGTTTATACGTATGTACTGTGTGTGAGTTTCTTTGTGTTTTAAGAAAATGAAATAACCTGTTAAAGCTCTTCAAGTTAAAAATCATAACACCCCAGAAACGTGTACTAGTGCAAGTCAACTAGAAATCCGACCTTTTATTTTTTTGCTGATTCAGCTCTCACTGATGAGACCTCCTCATTTTTAGTTCTTGTGCCTCCACAGGCCAAGACATTATCACCAACAGTGGGCAGATCCTGTGGGTAAAACAAGGGTAGTAATATCCACATGGGTAACACTGCTCAGTTTCTGGTTATTCCAGGCAACTTTGCCAACAAGCATTTATTCTGGAAAGGAATTGAAGATCCTTGGGTCCCAAGGGCAAGGGCCAGGGGTGTTCTAACTTTATCCCTAATCCCATGTTAGATGCTCCAGTTGTATAAATTGGGTCTCACTTGTTTCTGCAAATAACTTAACTCTTAGAGCCTTAGTTTCTTCGTCTGTAACATGGGAATAATATTAGCTGTGAGGTTCATCAGTAATGTAGCTAAAGCACCTGGCCCATGCCCAGCACACAGAAGCTGTTTGGTGACTGGTCGTGGTTGTTACAGCTCCCGGATCTTAGGCAATAGTCACTGAACACTAGTTGAATGGATGCAGGAGCCTATCATAAAAGGCTTCATTGAGGAGATTGGTTGTAAAGGATTGGTGAAATCTGGGCAGAAGCCATCCTCTCTGGGAGGAGCAGGGTAAGCAAAGGAGAAGGACTGGAGACTTGCCCATTGTTTTCCCGCTCGGGCCAGCAGAAGGAGCAGTCTGGCTGCAACAGAGGCTGGGGTAGAGGTTTTGGGTGGGGGTGGGGGTGGGGATGGGGAGCAGGAGGGGAAGGAAGGGAGCCAAGGCTGGGTGTGCATGGGGATCTCTGGGTCTGCCTGGCCAGATGGCTGTTTTGCCAGGACAGCTCGCTCTGTCTGGCACTGGCCCTTGCTTCCCCTTCCTGTACAGTCCCTCATTCTTGATAGGCAGAGGCTGGCCCAGTGTGGCCTAGTGGCCAGGCAAACTGGGGCTTAAAAGAGGAAGCATCAGAATAAGATTGGTTTTCAACTAATATCTTATTAAGGAAGTTGAGTCATTCTACTTCTGCTATTTGTCCCCTCTGGGCATTCAGAGAAGGACAGATTTTTACTTCCAAATGAAGTAGTCATCATGAGAAGGATTTGCCCTGGTCTGCCCTGGCCCCTCAGTGGACATTTTCAAGATGACCCTGTGAGATGGATTTTTTTATCTCCTTTGTATACAGAGACCCAAGGCTCAGTGTATTGAGCGGCTTAGGTAAGGCCCGAACCCTTGACTATTTGGTGCTGAAACAGAGAAGTCCCACGGTCTCAGTGATAGCATAGTATAGAGGGCCTGATGAAGGGTAAGAGAGTAAACTTTCATTTAACAGCTTCTGTTGGCCAGGCAACCAATTGGCGTTCATGTACTCTACCTCATTCAGTCCTCAAAACAACTCCGAAGATGCTAAGAGAAGCAACTCAGCGACCTACTCAAGGTTTAGCATGTAGGCTTGGGAGGCAGCAGCATGGGGTCAACCCCATCTCTGCAACTTGTAACTGTGTGACCATCTCAGCAGGTTCTGAGCTTCCCTAAGCCTCAGTCTTCACATCTGAAAATGAGATTAGTAATGGTAGGTGCTCAGTAAATATTGACAATTGTTCTGAATAGGAGTCATCCAGTCCTCAAATAATCCTGACAAATCATTGGCATTTGGGGAACTGAAAAGGAACCTCAAAAGATTTGCTAGGCCACTGGTTTGCAAGCACTTTTCCTCGGAGACCTAGAATTCTGCAGAGGTCCTTGGTGGGTGAAGGGAAGCTGAGATGCATGGCCAGAGCCCACCTTCTTTAGCGAGCAGCTATGTCTAATGTGAGTTACATGTCAGTTGCATGCTTCTAGCTCTTATATGCTGGGAGTTGAGGTATGATTTCATTTGACAAAAATGGTCCCATTGCTTTTTTTTTTTTTAAGTTGCCAAGGCTGAAACCCATATCTTCTGGTTCCTACTCTGTTGTTTTTACTGTACTTACTAAAATAGGGAAGTGAAATATGATACATTTTAGAAAGGTTATCATCACTGAAGATCAAATTTTAAAACATTATTTTTGTACCCGTTGGTGAATAAAAATTCATTTAACCTAAACTCCACTCCTGTCCCAGAATTCCAGGATCAGAAATTTTGCTGTTGAGAAAGCATTGCTATCATAGCCTTAGACCAGAACTATCCAATAGAACTTTCTGCAGTGACGGAAATGTTTTCTAGCTGCACTGTCCAACATAGTAGCTGGTGTAAATGGGGAACTGACTGTTAAACTTTATTTAATTTTATTGTTAAGCATAAATAGCTACATGTGGCTAGTGACTGCCATGTTGGACCGTGCAGCCTCACATTTAGAAAGGGGGTCAGATGGCAGTTCCTGGCCCCTTGGCATCAGAGTTGCCCAGAGAACTTGTCAAAAGTACAGATTCTGGGCCTAACACCCCATGACTGATTCTGTAGGTCTAGCATGAGTGCATTTTAAGAACTGATCTGGTTATTCCTAACTCACAGTCAAGTTGAAAAGTGCTGCATTAGCAAGCTCTTCCTTAGGGTGGGAGAGTAGAGCCAGAATTAGGCATTCAGCCCTGGCCTTGATCTGGGGGACTACAGCAACCTTCTGGGGAATGTCAGTCCCTTTGGGAATGTGGTGGAATCTAGGTACCTCTTCCCTGGATAAATACAAATTGCATATAATTTCTGGGATTCACAGACTATCCTGAAGCCACCCTTGAACCCACATTAAGAACACCTCACCTTGGACAGAAGGCCTTTAGCCCCTGGTAAGGGAGCCAAGTTTGAGTCTCAGGGTCTAGGAGCCTTGTCAACAGCAAGCGTGTCTAGATCTGCCCAAGGGCTGGCCTGGTACCATCCCAGTCATTCCTGTGCCCAGACTTCCCCAGGGGCTCATCGAGGCCCCACACGTCAGAAAACAGGCAGGGTACATGCGTCAAGCCCTAAAAGAAAACTGAATGAATTCCACCCCTTTCCTTTCTGCTTCTGTTTCCACGGCCTTGTGGGTGAGCTGAGAAGATTTGGCCGTTGCTACCACTCACGTCCTCGGCTCTGACAGAGCGCAGAGGCCTGAAAGCATTTGCCGCCTGAGTGGAGCTGGGGAGAGAGTCCAGGCTATGTAATGGGTCAGGATTTTGACCTGCCTTCAAAGACAGACATAACTGGCTCCCACTTAGTCCTCACAAGCTGCCAGAGAGAGAAGGGGCAGAGCTGTGGAACTGTGCGCTAGGGCAGCGAGCCAGGGGCCAAAACCCAGGGCTGGGAAGGCCACCTGGCCAGCAATCCCAGGCTTAATGCAGAACCCCTGTTTTTATAGACGAGAACCCTTATAAAAGAGGTAAGGAGAGAGAGAGAGAGAGAGAGAGAGAGAGAGTGTGTGTGTGTGTGTGTGTGTGTGTGTGTGTGTGTGCGCGCGCGTGTGTATAAAAGAGCTGCTGTAGGCCCAAGTGTCCTGAGAATAGCCTCTTGAACTTGGAGGTCTGAGTCATGGTCATGTGGCACAGGAGAAGCTATACAGCTCCCGGGCCATGATTTCATGCCACTGGGAGGTGAGGGTCAGCCTGTTTTCCCCGTGCCCTTCACAGGTCCGGCTGCCAGCTGCTGGGTTAGCTTCTCAACAGCCTCCTTGTTTCTCTTGCTGCCTGCCAGGCTGTTGGATGAGTCACCAGGGAACTGCAGAGGCCCGGAGCTCCGATGCCTCCGCCTCAGCTTCTCCAGGGCGGGGGAGCTTGGCGCTCATGGAGAGAGGAGCAGGGCCCCTGGCCAGCGGCCCACCTAACCACCAAGGTGAAAGGATGGCTCCTGGGGGTGAGGGTGCCCCGAGCCTCTCTAGTAGAGCCCGAGCTCAGATGAGCCACGTCAGGCGGACAGGCGATGGGAGCCCCAGCGCAGCTAGATCTTGAACCACTGATCCCTTGGCCTCATTTCTCCCACTCATCAGAGGAACTCCCTCTTCATCCCCCACGCTGCCAGGGTCATCTTGTCTCTGAAGGTCATCCTTTGACTCCCTGATTCAGCCAGCATCGATTGTCTCATCTGTGCCCTGCTGTGCTGTCCACTGAGGGCACCACCTCTGTCCTCAGGAGCACTCTGGCCAGAGCAGACCATGAGTTCCCCATGTGTTTGCCTGTAACCCAGGAGACTAGGGGAGTGGGCAGCCGAGCCTCGAGCCTGGGGTTCTAGGTCCTGGCCCTGCACTGCCACATGCAATCTAAGGGACCTTGGGCAAGTCCCTGGCAAATTAGGCTTCAGTTTCTTCAGGTGAAAATATGGAGGTAAAAGTAATGGGGAGGTTCCTGTAAGCACAGCTCTGAGATTGTTAGGTTTGGAGGTTTTCATTTGTTTTTAAGATCTCAGTTCTCCTGATAAAGAGGCAAAGAAAGATAGGAGCTACTGTAGGCCCTAGAGCAATTCCTTCTTGGAGGAAGTGTTGGGTGGAATGAAAGTATGGTTGCTAGAAAGAAAGCCTGCCTTAAGGACTGTAACCTAATTGAAGTCAGAACGCCTCTGAGATTTCTTAAAGTTACCAAGTAACAGCAAGGCTGCCCATTCAGCCTCCTCGGTGGTCAGCCTGCCGGCATCCATGAAAGCTGGAGCCTCTCTGAGCTCAAAGCTAGGAGTCCCTTCCAGGCCGAGCGTAAGGATCGAATTAGCAGTGACTAAGATCACACCCACCCCCTCACCCCACCGCCAACAGGCTGGCTCAGTGTCAGCGTTCCTCAGTCATTGTGGTAAGAGAGATTCAGTAGGAAGAAGGTTTCTGCCTCATGTTTTCTAGCTCCCCACTGTCTCATTTAAGCTTCCAGACTGGGAAGGCAAAAGGCTGGAGGCGTTAGAAGTTTGGCTTCACATGGGCTGCCTTGTGCCCCAAGAGCAAACAGAGTCTGTGACCTGGGATGAGTGGAGTTACAGTGGAGAAGACTACATCTGTTAGTAACAGCTTTGAGACCAACCTGCTGCCAAAGAGCGCTTACTAAAGACCTGTCTGCCTTCGGTGCCTTCTCAGGCTTTGTCTACACCAAGTCATGACCCTGCCCTTTGGGAGTTCATAGTCTCTGTCTTTAAAAAGCTTCCCAAATGGTCGCAATCTCAGATTGGTACAGTTGTACTTCAGCGCAGTTCTAGTCGGCATGCTGTGTGCACGGCTCTTGCCCGCTGGGCTCACCCTCCCTGCAGCTTCCTGGGCTGCTGGAGATGGAACCCAGAGACAGGTCAATCCTTCTGCTCTGTCCTCATTTGTGTAGCAGTGCAGGTTGGCTTTGGGGGCTCTAATCTAAATCTCACTACCAATGTTGCCTGATAGAAAAATGATACTTCGGAGAGGCTTTCAGCAAATGAGTTTGGACATCACAGAAGGAAGCATGTCAGTTCCTTCTGGAGAGCCACAAACAGATGCGTCCTGGGACAGGAGCCAAGTGGTGGCACTGCCATGTGGATGCTAATTTTTAGACTTTGCAAGATTTCATATATATGTATATATTTCATATATACACACACAACGCATCCATATATCTACCTCCTGCTAGGGAACAAAACCTTAATTCTCCACTTGGAGAAAAGCTATTATGGATGATGTAGACATGTCCAATGAGGTGACTAATGGTTTTGGAATATAAGATCCACCACCCTGTTCTGGGGAAGCAAAGTTTGCCATAAAACAAACAACAGAGAAAGGCTCAGCCGTTATGTATAAAGGCAAGAAAGAACCCAGCGTGTGTGTGTGCTGTGGCTGTGAGGGGAAAGCGGGCTGGCAGCCTCCGTGTTGAGCCGAGTGCACACGTCGGCTTGTGGCGTCCTGTGAGGCTGGGGCTCACAGCGCAGCGGGGCAGGAAGATCTGAGAGGCTGACTTCTTTGCCCTTGGGATGTTTGAAGGACACACACATGTAGCACAAAGAGACAGAGCCCCTGCTCCCCCTGCTCTTCTCCTCCAACCCAAGCCTGACCTGGGCCCGTCGGGTCTGCGCGTGACCTGCTGTGTGTTTGGTGTCCCTCAGGGAGAGCGTGAGCCTGGGAGATGGCAGTGATGGAAATGGCCTGTCCGGGCGCCCCTGGCTCGGCGGTCGGACAGCAGAAGGAGCTCGCCAAAGCCAAAGAGAAGACACAGGCGCTGGGGGAGAAGCTAAGCCCCATCAACCAGCCGGGGGCCGTGGAAAGCCCCGTGTTCTGTGGGAAGTGGGAGATCCTGAATGACGTGATTACCAAAGGCACCGCCAAGGAAGGCTCCGAGGGAGGCCTGGCCGCCATCTCCATCATAGCCCAAGCCGAGTGTAAGGGGCCCGGGCTGGGGGGATCGGCAGAGGGCGGATGGTGGGCCTGCAGGTGGGTGCAGTCCTTGTGCAACGGTGGCTGACATAGGTGAGGTGAGGTGTTGCCCTATGGAAGAGGGAGGTCAGGGTGACACAACTTGTGGGGGACAAGCCAAGAATGAGTGTGAAGTGGGAGCTATAACCGTGCTGGGGAGAGAGAGACACGAGGGAGAAATGGCAGATGCAGGCTTGTGCCTATTGCAACCAGAGCTGGGAAGAGAGCCTGGAGGCAGGAATGTGTGGCCTTCCCAGGTCTGGGGGACTCTACAGGATTGTCAAGCAGGCCCTTGGCCTTCTGCTGTGACCTTGGGCAGCCTGAGCAGCTCTGCAGACTCCCCCCGGCAGGAAAGGCCAGGTCTCCTGGAAAGCCCCTCTGGGGCTTGATTCTCTTCCACCTCAAGGCCGCCCCACCCCAAAGAATGAACACCTGCTGTAGGGCCTGCTGGGCGAGTCCAGGGGCCACGGCTGCTGCAGGGCGGGGTCGGCCAGGTCTCTTCTGCTTCTACTTACAATGCCTCAAAGCGACTGGACATGGCGGCTGCTGCCAGCCCCTGAGGAACCCCCAGGAAAGCTGGGAAAGACCGGGAGTCTCCTGTCTTTCCCACCCACCCTCCAGCCCAGGAGGTCTCTTGGGGCAGAACCTGGCGAGATACACAGCTTGTGATGGCAGTTTCCCTCTCTGTGTCTTCCACTGCCTTCTGGCTGGTTTTTGAGGAAAGACGAGAGAATCAAAATTGAAGTGGACTGAGTGACATAATGTAGTGATACACACACACACCTCTACATATATATTTCAATATACAGGGGTTGTCTGCACAGTAATCAGCCATGTAAAATTAGAAATAGAGGCCTTTATGGCTGGATTTTTTCCAGACAGCCCTGTATGATAGCTTATAGATATGTGGCAGGCACTGTGTTGAGGGTTTTGTATAGACCACCTCACTTTAGCTTCACAGTAAGTACAGTGAGGTGGGTACCTGGTGGCCTCCTATAAAAGCATGCCCTTTGCTCTTGACCCTTAAGCTGGGAGGGTGGCATGAAAAAGTCAGTGAGAGGAGCTGGCGTGGGCCTGAGGTGGTCTGAGAAGGAGGAGGAGCAGCCCGAGAGGGTGTCTGCAAAACGCCTCCCCCCCGGAGTGCTGAAATCCGCCTCCTTCCCCTCTCCCTTCTGCTTGTTCAACCCCCTTTCTTTTCCTTAAAAGGTGAGAATAGCCAAGAGTTCAGCCCCACGTTTTCAGAACAGATTTTCATCGCTGGGTCGAAACAGTACAGGTAAGGAGGCCAGCTTGAGTGGGACCCAGAGGACAAGCCAGTGCCCTGCCTCCCCCATGCTGCGGGCCCAGGCCACTCCCCGGTGACCCCTGGCTCCCTCCTCCAGCACCTGTGGTGCAGCTCCTGGAACCCGCCCAGACTTTCCTGGCTGAGCTGCTCTCTTAGCCAAATAAGCTTTTCAAAAGCTTTTCACAGCATGTGGGTGACTGCCTCTGGGTCACATCAGCTTGACGTTTTATTTTTATTCTCCTGAGTCCTTGCTGCTCCCCCTGGTTTCCCATCAACAGGGAAGGTGCTGGGAACAGGAGTCACTTTTCCGCTGGTGCGTGACTGCAAGTGCAGGCCTAGAGAGCCACTCTGACTGTGGGAGAAAGCAGCTGTGTCTTTTCTCCTGCAAGACACACCCCAAGAGCGACAAGGGTTTGGCAACTGGCGGGACAGACAGGCTTGCAGCTCCGTGGTCCTCTAGGGAGGGGGCCAAGTGAGGCTCCGTCTGTTCCCAGGCTCCCAGTCCCCATTGATGACTTGGCAACTGAAAGTTGAACCTGGAAACAATTTCCTCCTCTACCACCAGGCAGGCTTGTTTTTTTCTCACTGGAATTTGGAAACTGCTAGTGATAAAAAGGTTGTGAGGAGGGCTGCTACCCTTGAACCAGAAAATGCTCAGTGTTTGGTCAAACTCCTTATGCTACGCTGTCCCAGATGCCTTATGCCCAGGGTAGGGGGTTTCTGATGGACCCACTTCTTTCAGCTGCTTGAGAGAAGCATGTAGGCCTCTAGCAGCCCCCCAGGACTAGGTGAGCCAGCCGCTTTTGTGGGAGACATAAGATGAGGCCATGGGAAGGTGAGTGAGGCTCTGTCTGTGGCACAGCTGTTTGGCAGGGGCCCTTGCAGACACTGTTGCCAGCGCCTGAATGCCTGGCAGGGATAGGAGCTGAGGGAGCTCCATGGTGGTGCTGAGATTCAGCCCCTGGACCAGGTTTCCCGGTCCCCGGCGAGGGGTCTATGTTTCTGGGGCTCCTCACATTCCTATGGCCACCAGGTATCAGAGGTGACCACCCTTGACTGTCCCTCTGTCTGGAGGCAACAGAATGAAGCTCTTGTCAGTTAGAGGCTGAGAATGCCCATCATGGGGTGTGGCCCTCCAAGTCACACACCCCCTTCTGGGACCTCTGGGGCAGCCTACCTTGGAGACCAGGGAGAGAAATGTATGTCCAAAAGAGCACTGTGCACCCCGTCACCATGGTAATGCCTACTGTTTATTGGAAGCTTGCCTTGAGGGTCAGGCACTGAGGTAGGCTTCTTTTTTTTTTTTTTTAAGATTTATTTTATTGATTTTTGACAGAGAAAAACAGAGAGAAGGGGGAGGGCCCAGAGCAGTCTCCATAGTTGACATTAGTTTTCCATATAGTTTTAGGCGGGCACAGGGCTGTGCAGGGCAGGAACTGGGCCAGGAGCCTCCCACATAGGCCCCGGCAAGAACTGAACTGGGGGCACTCCCCAGTTCAGCATGTGGGTCCACATGGGCCAGGGCCGGGATTCGATCCTTGGTCCTTGGGGCTTCAAAGCAAGCACTTTACCCACTGAGCCATCCCAGCTTTCCCATGAAGTAGGCATTTAAATGAGCTGTTTCATTTAAACTCCCCTCCACCTGCATAGCAAAAAATACTACACCCATTTTATAAATGAGAAAACTGAGGTTCTTCGGGATTTAGGAATGTTCCCACGTTCAGTACCAACTAGGCTGGGACTTGTCTATGACTCTAACCACAGTTACCTAAGCAGTCACGCTCAAAATGCCCATCTGTCCCGTTTCACAGCCAGTCAGAGAGCCTTGATCAGATCCCCAACAATGTGGCCCACGCAACAGAGGGCAAAATGGCCCGTGTGTGTTGGAAGGGGAAGCATCGCAGCAAAGCCCGGAAGAAACGTAAGAAGAAGAGTTCAAAGTCTCTGGCTCAGGTGGGCGTGGCCTTGGCCAGACCCCTCCCCAGGACCCCTGAGCAGGAGAGCTGCACAGTCCCCATTCAGGTGAGCCGCACCACCACGCCCAGAACAGGCTCTCACCTTCAGCACAGGCCTGTGTCCTAACACTGTGTTTTCCCCACAGGAGGATGAGTCCCCTCTCGGCACCCTGTATGTTGGAAATGCTCCCCAGTTCACCAAGCCTCTGAAGGAGCCAGGCCTTGGCCAACTCTGTTTTAAGAAACTCAGGGAGGGCCTACAGCCGGCACTACCTCGATCGGAACTCTACAAACTGATCAGCCCCTTGCAATGTCTAAACCACGTGTGGAAACTCCACCACCCCCAGGATTCAGGCCCCCTGCCCCAGCCCACTCACCCCTTCCCCTACAGCAGGCTGCCTCACCCCTTCCCATTTCACCCACTCCAGCCCTGGAAACCTCACCCCCTAGAATCCTTGTTCCTGGGCAAACTGGCCTGTGTCGATGGCCAACAGCCCCTGCCTGGCCCACCCCTGGGCAAACTGGCCTGTGTAGACCGTCAGAAACCCCTGCCCGGCCCACCCCTGGGCAAACTGGTCTGTGTAGACCATCAGAAGCCCCTGCCCAGCCCGCCTCTGGAGCCCCGCTGCCCACCTCGTGGCCCATGTGAGAAAGTTTCTGTGGAAGAGTACCTGGTGCACGCTCTGCAAGGCAGCGTGAGCTCCGGCCAGGCCCGCAGCCTGACCAGCCTGGCCAAGACCTGGTCAGTGGGAGGTTCCAGGACCCAGGAGCCCAATCCCGAAACTGGAGACAGCGAGGGGGTCCTGCTTACTGAGGCAAGTCACCCCCAAACACACATGCACATACCACCCCCATCACCAAGTCCTGGACCGAGAACAGCCAGGAGTTGGGGAGCAGTGGGGGTGGGGGGGTGGGGAATACCTGCAGTGGGGAGGGGACATCACTGGAAACCTGTCAGACCCCTCCCCCAGTTCCCACCCATTGGCGGGTGGTTTTCTCTTTGTCCAAGTCACCCATGCGTGTGATAAATGACATCGCAGCAAACTGCTTGTTGCTGAACTGCAGTAGTTTCCCGCTTCAGCTCCAGGCCCGCTTCTCAGTCGTTTTAGCTATTTCTGCTTTTCGTTCCGGTTGGTTACCTCACTGTTGCTGGACTGTGTACATACGTGTGTGTATGATATGCATAATATATGCTGAGAAAGAGGAATAAGCAAGTGTCAACTGCAGAAGCTACCCCAAGACCCTCGATATGAAAGATGCAGATTTTGCCCATCTCCACTACCCCTGTTCTTTTCCCTTTTCCTCTAGTTCTCTTACTGGATAATTTTGTAACTTTCAGTGATTTTCACACACTTAAACTTCTGTGTTTTATTCCATCCATCTTTGACATTGTCCCTTGACCCCTGCCCTCTTCACTGTCCTTCGCTCTCTGCTACTTTTTAGCTCCTGAGTTATATTTTTTTCATTGTCAAGGTTGTTGACAATTTCGTTTCTGTCCCACACCACAAGTCTGGAGGTTTTTCATCACAAGGACCAGCTTGCCTCTGGCAGCAGCACGTGAGGCCCTCCTTTGCCTTCACCTTATTCCCATAACCCCCTCTCTGGGTCCTGCCCCACCCCCCACCCCCGAGTTCTGCCCCTGACCCAGTGGTGTCTTTGGTTATGAGAGCTCAGCCCCAATAACCTGGTGAGGACCGCCAGCTGGAGAGCCCTGCTCAGTGTAACACTTTGTCCCTCCGCGGCCCTGGCCACTGAAACTGGCCTCTTCTCTCTTGCCAACCCCAGAAACTGAAGCCAGTAGATTATGAGTACCGCGAGGAGGTCCACTGGGCCACGCGCCAGCCCTGCCTGGGCAGAGGCTCCTTCGGAGAGGTGCACAGGATGGAGGACAAGCAGACTGGTTTCCAGTGTGCCGTCAAAAAGGTACGCCAGGGAAGCTGGATGGCTCAGTGGGTTAAGCGCTCACTTTGCAGCACCTGGGACCCAGGATCAAGTCCCGGCCCCGGCCCCGGCCCGTGCGGAACCATATGCTGAACTGGGGAGTGCCCCCAGTTCAGCTCTCTCTCTCTGTCTCTGTCTCTGTATCTCTCTCTCTGTCAAAAAATAAATAAATAAATAAATAAAACTTTAGAGAAAAAAAAAGGTACGCCAGCAAAAACATGCCAGAGCCTCAGGGGCTACAGAGGGAAGCCAGGTGCTCTGCTTTCCCTCAGGGGTGGTCACGGGGCTGCCATGGGGCTGACTTGCTAATAGCGCTGGCTCTCCTAGCTGCCTCTGTCAGTCTCAGTCACACGTCCCAGCCTGGGAGCTGCACTTGGTATGCGTGTAGGTGACAGGGAGTGTGAGTATTCACGCAGCCTGGGCCACTCCTAATGCCAGGGGCAGGTAAACCTGGACGATGCCTGGATCGTCATGACATTCATGTGGAGCTGCAGCCCCTAAAGCACATAGCGAGGCCACCCCACCCCTGGAGCAAGAGCAATAGCCTCCACCTAACAGGTTTGAGCCTGGTCTCTGCCTCCTGTCAGCCAGATGTAATAAGTCCCGAGAGATGGACGTCATGAGGAAATGGTCCTTAGCAAGAGACCCAGGTCTGTCTGACTAGAGTCCTCCTCTAAACCACTTTTCAGGGGGAGTGGGGGAGGAGGGCTCATGGTCCTAGGATTTTGATTAGACGCAGCAGCATGAATCACCTCTCCTGTTTCTTCATCTCACCGATGTTAGAACTGGAGACCAGAGAGGGTCATGCTCCTGGCCCAGAGCCACACTGAGGCCTCCTGTCAAATTTCACACAGGCCCAGCAGCAGCACATCCACAAACCTCCAGGTTGTCGGCTCTGCTCCCTCCCCATCTGCCACCTCTTCTCCTCCCTCTGACTCTCAGCTCAGCTTGACTGGAAGTCACCTTGTCCTCGGCCCAAAGCTAGCACCCAGGATCTCTGACGCCAGAAAGCAGAAACATTTTCGTGGGCCATTTCTTTGGCCTGTTGGCAAGGTGAAATAAATTAGCTCAGAGATGGACCTTGTTTACAAGTGGCTTTTGTTAAGGATATTCTGATCCCCAAATGGAAAGGGACCAAATAGCTAGACCAGACAGGCCCAGAGTGGACATTAACCACTGCTGTGAGTGCCTGTGGCTTTAAGGGGTGAAGACACCACTTGTGATATGAATACACCTGGCTTCCCTGGCCTGTGCTTGGGCCAGGGTATTAGAGTTCTAGAGTTTGGGCCTCAGGGTGATAGGAGGAGAGAGGGGACTATCCATAGGTATTACCCCAAAATTCAAACAGACTGTGTCAGATAAGCAAGCTCCACCTCCTCACCCCCCACCGACCAAAACACGTGCGCAGTTCTTGCCAGCATGGGTCGTCATCTTCCTGGGATGCCAAGGCCACGTGCCTGACCCCCTCAGCTGCAGCTCTCTCCCTAGGCCACCGGAGAAGGCTCAGCTGTCCCTCCTGAAAGGCGGGTGGCAGAACAGCAAGAGGGTGTGAAGTGTCCTGGAGATGTGCTGGGAGTTTAGTCACAGGGCTTCTCAGCTGTTCCCCAACTGAGGTTCTCAGAGCCCCGGGCAACAAGGTAAACAACCCTAATATAGTAGGAGAGGACAAATATTCCATGTCTCACCTCCCAAAGGCACTTGGGAAGGCTCCAGCCTCAGTGCTCTGACTTCCCACCGTCAGATCAGAACTACCACTGGAGCCCACTGTCTACTCTCAGAACTCCGCCTCCTCCCATCCACTGGCCTGTTGGGAGCCCACGCAGCTGCCCTTGGCTGGACAGACAGCCCCTCCTTTCCATTCTCACGGGGGAGGGGGAGGGCAGGCAGAGGGGTCCTTTAGGAAGAAAGTTCCCTGCTAAGGGGGTTGGGGGGTCAGATGCCAGGCTACATGCAGGGTCAGAGCAAGTCTGTACACCCTCCAGTGCCCCCCAGGGAGGATCCAGCATGTGGCAAGGACAGCACTTTCTTTAAAGATTTATTTTTATTGTTTTTGACAGAGACAGAGAGATGCAGAGACAGAGAGAAGGGGGAGGGCCCAGAACAGCCTCCATAGTTGCATCATTGGTTTTTCCACGTAGTTTCATTCCACAGGTGGGCGCGGGGCTGCACAGGGCAGGAACTGGACCGGGGTCTCACTCTGGTGAGAAACGAACTGGGGGCACTCCCCAGTTCAGCATATGGGTCCACACAGGCCGGGGCCGGGATTTGATCCTCGGTCCCCGGGGCTGCAAAGTGAGCACTTAACCCACTGAGCCATCCCGGCTTTCCCGGGACAGCACTTTCTTGGTCCCTTTTCTAGAACATCCTTGACCCCAGATCAGATGCTGATTGGTTACCACTTCAGGGTTTGATGCAGGTTTTTTGTTTTTTAAGATTTGGTTTGAACTTACTTTTTGTTGCAAATTAACACAGGCTCATTATTTAAAAATTCAAATGATATCCTACAAGCAAGTCTCTGTATTCCCCAATCCCATTCTCAGTTAACTTCCCTTTGACATAAATCTTTTTTAGACTTGTTATGGGCATATAAACATGTAGTTATTTCCTTTATTAAAATGAGATGTACTGTAGAGGTTGTTCTGTACCATGTGTAGAAGTTCTCATCTAGTCAGTAGATGAATTCATAGGATCCAGGAATTCCTGGGACTTAATTCTAAAGTTGTGTGTGTGTGTGTGTGAGTGATGTGGATTTACACCCATTATTTATGGGTAAGGGTCTATCATTTACCAAATTTTCAAGAATTTGTGGCCCAAAGAGGGTTAAGAACCATTCATTTGAGAACATCTGGCTTGAGCATGGAGTTCTGGGAGCCTCCTTTTGACTCTGCCACTGATCTGGGATAGTGTGGCCTTGGCCAAGTCACGCCAGCTGTTACCACGCACCTGCTCTGTGGAGACAATACCACTTCACAGGCTAGTATAAGATGTAAATAACCAGTGTTTAGAAAGTGCTTAGAACACTGCCTGGCATGTGTTAAGTGGGCATTAACTAGTAGTTCTCAACATCTCATCACACTCTAGCCCGTCCCTTTTTGAATGAGGATACTGATGTCCGGAGAGGGGAGGTGGGCCAGACGGGCAGCTGGCCTAGGCTGGATGGCCTGTGTTCTTGCCCGAGCCCTGCTCCCTTGGGACTGCCCTTTCAGCTTGCTCTCCCTGAGCTGCCACAGATTTCTAAAGCATCTTGTATTCTGAAGGTTCCCTTCTGACCATCTTTGGTTGCGGGAGGGGTATGATTTAACATTGCCAGGACACTCTACAGTAGGGGTCCCTAACCGGTCCATGCCTATTAGGAACCGGGCTGCCTAGCAGGAGGTGAGTGGCCGGCAAGTAAGCGAAGCTTCGTCTGTATTTACAGCTGCTCCCCATCACTCGCATTACCACCTCCTGTGAGATCTGCAGCGGCATTGGATTCTTATAGGAATGCAAACCCTGTTGTGAACTGCACATGCGAGGGATCTAGGTTGCGTGCTCCTTGTAAGAATCTAATGCCTGATGACCTGAGGTGGAGCTGAGGTGGTGATGCTAGCACTGGGAAGCTTATGCAAATACAGATTAACATTAACAAAGGTTTAACTGCACAGAGACCATAATAAGTCAATTGTTTGCAGATTCATATCAAAACCCAAGCTTAGGGCTCCCACTGATTCTGCATTATGGTGAGTTGTGTAATTATTTCATTATATATTACAATGTAATAATAATAAAAATAAAGTGCAAAATAAATGTAATGCACTTGAATCATCCCAAAACCACCACCCACCACTACCCCAGGTCCATGGAAAAACTGTCTTCCACAAAACCCATCCCTGAGCCAAAAAGGTTGGGGATCTATGGATCTCTTAAAAGTTAAAGCAGAAGTCCCCAAACTTTTTTGGTTCACAGCCCTTATGTTTCAGTAATTTTTCATGGTACCCCACGCCAAACAAGTACCTAACGGTTCCATTTAGTAAATAATTAGGTCAAATAATAAGTCTTTATCCTAACAACTTAGTAGCCCTTTGAGTAACAATACACATGAGTGGAAGGAAAATTTTTTCTCCTGTTCTTAAATAACCATAATTATAAGGGGATGTCCTCCTTGTTGGACACTGCACAACTTGTTAAACTTTGAAGTCACCTTTATTTCCTGCCCCCACATTTTCTCCCTGAGTACTTTGTATCACAGAGCAACCTTCAAAAACATAGTTTCATCATCAAAAGGAATGCAGCTAAGAGTTTACCCGGTGTCCCGCAGATGCACATCAAAAGTAAAAATATCCTATGTGCCCTCTGAGTTCTTTGTGGAACCCCAAGGTGCTCTTCAGTTCACAGTTCAGGAGCAGTGAGACCAAAGACATTTGCCAACACAAGTCCTGTTGGTGAATTAGTTCCAACTCAGGTTCAGAGCTGGAAACACTGACAAAGAGTCAAAGTTCAGGCAAGTTGATTAACAAAAACAGACATTCTTTACGTAACCAGAAGAAAGACATTTTCCACTGATGGGCAAAAGTCCAAAAACTCCACGATGTCTGAGCTCCTGTTTGCCAAGTCAGCAGATCTCCAAAGAAAACTGCCAGGTCCTGACTGATTTCTTCTAAGGTGGTTTTGCTACCACTGGCGCCCCCTGGTGGTGCCTCTCAAGGCAAACACAAGAACCAGCAGCAACCAGAAAGAACTACCGTAGTCTAGTAGGAAGTCTTATTAAGTCTTTTTTTATTTTTTAAGATTCATTTTATTGTGTTGAGAGAAAGTGAGAGAGAGAGAGAGAGAAGGGAGAGGGCCCAAAGCAATCTCCATAGTTGTACATCATTAATTGTGACATGGTTTCATTCCACACAAGTGGATATGGGGCCACGCAGGGCAGGAACTGAACTGTGGGCCTCCCACATGGGAGGCAAGAACCGTCACCACCATCTCAGTAGTTACTAGTGGCACCCCAATTCAGCATATAGGTTTGCATGGGCTGGGGCTGGGATTCTATCTCCAGACCTCACGGGCTCAACCTGCTGAGCTATCCTGGCATCCCTGGAAGTCTAAGTCATTAATAAACTGCTCTCATTTAAGCTGGAGGGAGGAGGTGGGAAACTAGCGCTTCCTGAACACCAACTGGTTACCATCCCTTCAGATCCTCACTTTACCAGGAGCAGTTGTCACTGTCTCCACCTTCACATATGAAAGCCCATAGCTTAGGGGAGGTGGCCCGGCCGGAGTCCCCGCCCAGGAGTTTATACCTAAGGCCATTTCTTCCTGCAGTGCCATGCTGGTCCCTGCAGGAAGGAGTGGGTGGTCCCAGGTCTGCTGGTCAATAGCAGGACAGACCTTAGCCAAACCCCTTTCCAGAAGCCTCTACTGTGCTAGGGAAACAGCTGCAAACAGAATGAACACTGTCCCATCTACATGGACATTTTAGTCCTCAGAGGAAAAAGGCAAATCATCATAAGAGTTGAGAAGGTGCCGAGAATCCAGAGCCATTGACAGTCAGAATCTTGGTGACATTGCTCCTGACTTCAGATAAGTCAGAAACACGGTATATGAAGAGTTGATGTGGATTTTGATAAATGGAAGGTTCTGTGTCCTAGAAATGGCCCAGGCATTTGTGGTAGCATAAAAAAAAAGTTGTGTGTGGCAGAGCTGAGGGTGGGCAGCATGCCATAGTAAGGTTTGCGGGTTTTGTGTGACTAGTGTTTCACACATGTCAGCACTGGCAGAACTTTAATCAAGTCCTAGGGGTCGCACAGTCTAGTCTCTGAGGGTCCAGTAAGCCCACCAGGACCCTGCCTGGCCTCAGAACTGTCGCTGGGAACATCAGTGTCTGTTCAGGGGGCACCTAGGGTTCTGCCGGGATGACAGGGAGCCAGTCCTGGTCCCTCACCCTGACTCTCAGCCGCCTCTGGGCCCTTCCAGGTGCCCGTCCAAGTGTTTCGAGCGGAGGAGTTGCTGGCATGTGCGGGATTAACCTCACCCAGAATCGTCCCTTTGTATGGAGCAGTGAAGGAAGGTCCTTGGGTCAACATCTTCATGGAACTGCTGGAAGGTAGGGAGCTGTGCCAGGTCTTACTTTTTCTCCCTCAAAATTCAGAGTCCAGGGTTTCCCCAAGCCTTACCCAGGTTGACCTTGGTCCCCATTCCGTCAACCCATTTGTACGTTCTTGACCCTGTGGCATCAGCAGGAAAGGCCTGCTCTTCCACCAGCTGCCCTTCAAAGCCCCTTGCCCTTGGTTTGGAGGCCTGGAAAAGCCCCCTGTAAAGACTGGCCATTCATCTCCCAGGTGGCTCGCTGGGCCAGCTCATAAAGCAGAAGGGCTGTCTGCCAGAGGACCGGGCGCTCTACTACCTGGGCCAGGCCCTGGAAGGGCTGGAATACCTCCATACCCGCAGGATTCTGCACGGCGATGTCAAAGGTGAGGCTTAGGCCCATGGCCCTGGTCCCCAGCGGGCTCCTTCCTCACCCACCTCCTGCCTGGTTTCCTTCCCAGTCATCTCCAGTGGCAGGACCTGGGGCAGACTGACAGGGCTGTGCCAGTGGGAGGAGGAGGTGTGTGCCCTCAGCCCTCAGCCTGGCACTGTAGTTCCAGGGGGTGGTGCCCGCAGACCACTGGGAAGGGCGGGGACAGCAGGCCTGAACGGCAGTGTCTCCAGGAGTAAATGCTGCTCCCTGCCCCTCACTCTCGGAGACCCTGCCTGCTGCCTGGCTCTAGCCGAAACTGGGCCTCTCCTCCCTTCCTCCATTACTAATGAACCTAATCAGAAGCAGCTGTTGCCATGTAGGGTCAGCCAGAGCATTGCTTCACTGGAGGTCCAGGTTGGGCTAGGGCCCAATGTGATACCTGTTCCTCTTCTTCCCGGGGTGGCCTGGCAGCTGACAATGTGCTTCTGTCCAATGACGGGAGCCGTGCAGCCCTGTGTGACTTTGGCCATGCAGTGTGTCTTCAACCGGATGGCTTAGGGAAGTCCTTGCTCACAGGTAAGCCCCCCCTCTCCCCCTGCCCCTCCTCGTGATAATAGCCAGGAGCCTTTACTAAGCATCAGCCATGTGCCTTCTCCTGTACCTTCCATAATGGCAAGCAGAGACATGAGCACTCTATGTCCAATAATATGCTCTAGCCCAACAACCCCAGACTATCGTAATGCTTTTGTTGTTATGTATAAATGGAGCAATGCATGTCGGGTGCTCATTTTTTATGTTTCCTTTACATAGAGAATCGAACCGAAAGGCGGTATGCCTCTCCCTCGCTCCCACGTCTTCTGCCTCTGAATTCCCATGGGTCCATCCCTCGTGTCCAGCCTTTTAGGGGGAATTGTGCCCCTAGCCTCTGACCTGTCTTCCCACACCTCCTAGAGCAGTTTCTGGAAGCACCAGGCCTGGGCTCTCGAGCTGCAGAAATATCTGGTTTTAACTTATATTTTTCTGATTATTAAAATAACCCACACCTATTATAAAATATTTGGCAACTACACAGTCAGGTGGTAGAGAAGGGGAGGAAAAAAAGAATTTTCACCATTCTTCTTCCCCAGACAGATAATCATGAGTATTTTAGATAATTCCTTCCAGGGTTGTTTGGTTTTTTTTTTCTGCACATAATTAAGGCCATTATAACACAATTTTGTGCCCTGCTTTTTCGCTTATAGCATTAAACATAAAATATAAAAATAATTTCCTTTTTGATATCTTTTATAGAAAGTAGAGCTAAACAAGAATAAAAACTACAGATCACCAGAAAAAAGATACTATTTACATCTTGTATCGATCCTTCAGTCTTTTATGCACATAGTTTTCTATCGCCTTTTTTTTCACTTCTAAAATTTCAGGAACAGGGTACCATTAATGAGACCTCTACAGCCTAATTTTCAATGTCCAGATCCCTCCCCATTTTTGAAAAGCACTATAAGGGTTTGGCCTAAAAGACGGCATCCATATTTAGCGGATGGATTATTTGCATCAGTCCCAGCAGAACCCCTGCCTTAGCTCGTCCCCAGCAGCCTGGAGTCGGGCGCTCTGTGTCTGTTCAAAGCACTTCAACTGAGACAAATTCAAGGCATCTCAGGAATGCACTGGGGCAGGCACTGCTGGGGCTCTTGCCCATCAGCGGTCACGAGTGACTGTTCTGTCTCCCTCGCGCCCTCAGGGGACTACATCCCCGGCACTGAGACTCACATGGCTCCCGAGGTGGTGATGGGCCAGCCCTGCGACGCCAAGGTGGACGTCTGGAGCAGCTGCTGCATGATGCTGCACATGCTCAATGGCTGCCACCCGTGGACCCAGTACTTCCGAGGGCCACTCTGCCTCAAGGTTGGTGACAGCACCTGAGCCAGCCAGCAGGGCCACGGGGCCCGGGCTGCAGGCTTGAGGTGGCCTCCCATTTGGGCTGCACTTCCGTGGCAGATGGGAGCAGGGAATACATGTGGGATCCTGACTAAAATACTTGTCCTCCGAATCTGAAGGGCCCAGGGCAGATCCTAGGTGAGGGGTCTCCTTGAGTTCTTGCAAGGTCAGGGTTCTCCTCCATCCACACCCTGGGCCACACTCCTGACAGTCAGGGCCTGGAGGCGCTGGGCATCTTGCTGCTTGGCTCTGACCTGGCCTACCTGGCTCTTTTTTTCTCTTTCCTTGGAAAAGTCTCAGCCCTCACTCTACCCCAGGCCACTCCAGTCCTTGTGACCGACCCCAGCATTGCAGGGCGGGGAGAGTGGGGAGAAGCAAAAACAGAAAGCTGGGGGCTGGGAAGTGAGAGGGAGACAGGCCTCACATGCTGCCTCTGGACCCCTAGATTGCCAGCGAGCCTCCGCCTGTGAGGGAGATCCCCCACTCCTGCACCCCTCTCACAGCCCATGCCATCGAGGAGGGGCTGAGGAAAGAGCCTGTCCGCCGAGCGTCCGCCGTGGAGCTGGAGGGGAAGGTCAGCCAGGCGCTGCAGCATGGTAAGAGCCCGCACTGGCTCGGTGGCTGGCGGGCCAGGAGAGGCGGCTGGACGGGTCGTGGTCAAGGGCGAGGTACCGGACCTGCCAGAGCCCTGGCTTCCCTGCGGAAAGCGTGGGTGTGGCGCCAGCTCCAGGCTTCTTGTAAAGACGGAGGTGACGTGAATAGAGGAGCACAGTCCTGTGCCTTGGTGCAGAGGCAGTGCTCAGGAGATGGGGGAGCCGCGTGGCAGCATATGAAGGAGGCTCGAGCTAGGTGATCGGAGAATGTGAAGCAAAGCCAGG
Organism: Craseonycteris thonglongyai; assembly: GCA_004027555.1. Taxonomy (NCBI): domain Eukaryota; kingdom Metazoa; phylum Chordata; class Mammalia; order Chiroptera; family Craseonycteridae; genus Craseonycteris; species Craseonycteris thonglongyai. The sequence continues at coordinate 38,032 of PVKE010001975.1, forward strand.
TAGCACTCTCCCGCCATTTGAGTGGGAAAACTCCGGAAGTCGGTGGCGCCAAGTATTGGTGGGGATGCGGGGTCGCCCTTGGGCTCTGCTGGAGGGTACCTGACAGCACTGGGCAGACATCTGCAGACCTGTGACCCACAGTCCTCTTGGGATTCTCACAGGTCCGTAAGGGGACACACCGAGCATGTGCACCACAGCACCATTGGTGGGAGGGGAGTTGGGTATAGTGGGGCGTCCCACCCTGGGAGGGCAGGGGCAGCGGGTGCCCCCACAGAGCACCACACAGCAATTAAAGCAACTCAGTGTTCACAGAGCAGCCTGCCCGGCTCTTGTCATCATAGTGCTGGGTAGAAGAATGAGGCCTACAACACAATGCCTACTTTGTAAATTAAAAAATTGATAAATAAAAACAACACACACTTTGCATGAATGACATCAAACCCAAAGTGACACTTCGAACATAACAGAATGTCACCTGGAGGTAGGCAAGGGAAAGGCAGTGGTTATGGGAACAAAAAGGGAATAAATAAAACAGGAGAGAAACCTTGCAGAGTGCCCCCCGCCCCCCAACGGTATAGATGGAAGTTCTCGTATAATTATAGGGATGGCCCTCGGGCTGAACTACCCCCACCTCTGAGAAGTGGCAGCCTCAGGAAGCCCTGACTGGGGAGGCAGGTGTAAGGGAGGCAGAGGGTCAGGGAAGCCCGTGTAGCTGGGACTCTGAACTGGATTTACCCCAGAGTGGTTTTTAAATCTCTTTACTGGTAATATTAAAGGCCTTCTCTGGAACCGATTCGGTCATTTTGAACTTCGCTGTTACCTAGGAGGGAAATGGGATAAAAGGCAGTAACACTGTCCTGTTCCCATGATAGGAAGCCATGCGATGCCCTCCTAGAGTGTACCCCTTAGAGGGGCAAGAGCCCTCGCTCGCTACTCAGGAGAGGCCGCCTGGCCTGGCCCGTGTGCAGCTCACCGCGCGCGCTCTCTGCTTTGCAGTGGGAGGTCTGCGGAGCCCTTGGAAAGGAGAGTATAAAGAGCCAAGACATCCGCCACCAAACCCAGCCCATTCTCACCAGAACCCGCGTGCCCAGCCCAGGGAGCCCTCACTAGGGGCCCCGGCGCCCCAGCCAGCTGAGGACAAAACAGGCGGGGCCCCCAAGCTCCAGCCGCCTCTACCTCCAGATCCACCAGAGCGCAACAAGTGTCCAAGCCTGAGCTGGGGCAAGGAGGAGTCTGGGGCGTGGGAGCCCTTGCCTCTGTCCTCCCTGGACCCGGCCCCCGCCAAGCACACCAGCTCACCAGAGCACAAGGCCACCTTCCCCGAGCAGGAGCTGCAGCAACTGGAAATTGGTACGAGCGCTGCGGCTTCCCTTCCAGCCCTTTCCCCAGGTCAGCGCCTGTGGCCTGTGCAAGAACAGCCCTGACAACACAGCTGCCGCCTCCCGTCTCTCACAGCTGCCTTCTGCTCTTCTCCACAGAATTGTTTCTGAACAGCCTGTCCCAGCCATTTTCCCTGGAGGAGCAGGAGCAGATCCTCTCGTGCCTGAGCGTCGACAGCCTCTCCCTGTCAGATGACAGCGAAAAGGTGAGTCAGCCGGGGACCCGGAGCCAGGGCACAGAGCAGGTGGCTCTGTGGCCAGCCAGTGAGTGGCTGTGTGTAAGTCGTGGGTAAACAAAGGGAGGGTGACAGGGGTCACCCCTTCCTTCCGGGAGGGGTCCTCACTCAGGCAGGGGTCCTAGTGTCTCAGTGAGACAATCTGTCCTCAGCACACCTGGGACTAGGGAGTGGTTTGGCTGTCAGGGGTAGTGGGAGGGAGGCTTGGGCTTTGGTCCCCATGGAAATACTCCTCACCCTCCTGCAGCCTAGGGGCCACTCATGAGCTCAGCCCCCTGTTTGGCCCCAAAAGTGCCCAGTAGAGCCCTGTGCCAGCCTCAGACACGAGCAGTTCCTCACCCCAGGTGGCATGGGCGGCCCAGGGCCCCTTTGCCCCAAAGCAGACCAAGGTGGTTCCCCGAGCCCAGGGCCCTGAGCCTGCACCCACCCTTGTTGTTCCAGAGCCCATCCCAGGCCTCTCAGAGCTCGCCGGACACCCTGAGCTCCGGCGTGCACTCGTGGAGCAGCCAGGCCGAGGCTCCCAGCTCCAGCTGGAACGTGGTGCTGGCCCGGGGGCGGGCCACCGACACCCCCAGCTATTTCAATGGTACAGCCCACCACCCACCTGCTCCGCCCCCGCCCCCTACACACACCTGACCCACCTGGGACTAGGGAGCCAGAGTGGATCCTGGCCCCCTCCCCCCGGCTTAGGGGCGAGGAAGAGGGAGGCACCTGGCACCCAGAACTTGAAGTCCCTGGCCATTACGTCAGTTTAAGCAAAGGCCCTAATTGCCCAGAGGCCTTTCCTAGCAGGTCAAAGGGACCACGGCCCCTCGTAGGCTGCTGAGGGAGTCTTGGAGGCCAAGAGTCAAGAGTCTTGGCCTAGAAGCAAGAAACTGAGCCATGAATGTCTTCAGCAGGGAAAAGAAAGAACAGAACCAAATGAGCATTTAAATGAAGAATTCAGCAGCAGCCAGGCTGTTGGGATTTGAAGTCAGAGTTGGAAAAGGACAACGTATATAGAACTTAGTTTTCAAGTTTCGTTGCATAGGCTGTGGAGTGATTTCGAAAGCACGAGGGTTTCATCAGCTCACGGTTTCCTGGCCCAGCCCAGAGCCAATGTGACTTACGGCATCCACCCGCCACGGCCCCGCCAGATGCTGCTCTGGCTCAGGAAGCCTTACAATCGAAGTGGCCTGCGGTCTAATTTAAGAATCCTCGTTTCCAGTTCCTTTCTGCTTTGTGTGCACTCTGCAGTACTACTTCCCCTTAGGAGCCAACCTTAGCTCTTCGCTTTGTGCAGGCCAAATTCTGGCGTCTACGGAAAACGGCCAGGAAGAGGTAGCAGGTGTATAACCTTAGGGCCACTCCAGACTACCTATCATCTCTGCAGCTTCCTCACAGCCACCCTGCTTCCCTCTCCCTCGGGCTCCTTAGGGAGCCACAGCTGCTCTCCTGACAAGTCACCTTGCTTGCCTTCTAGGTGTAAAAGTCCAAATACAGTCTCTCAATGGCGAGCACCTGCACATCCGGGAGTTCCACCGGGTCAAGGTGGGAGACATCGCAACTGGCATCAGCCGCCAGGTGAGGGGGCAGGTACACGCTTAGGGGCAGAGTCCCACAAGCTAGTGCACCTGGCCCAGCCCTCCAGGAGGAAGGCTTCTGAATAAGTAGAAATGGCACCATAGAGGGCATTGGCCTTGGATGTCCCAGTTCTCAGAGCAAGACTAGCATCAGTGATTGAAGGGTCCCCAGGGCCCACACTTGGACCAGGTGAGGTTCTTCTGGTCCTCCAGAGTGAAAAGCAGGGAGTGCCCTCAAAGCTGACTGCTTGGCTGGCAGAGGTACCTCCCAGGGCTGTGGGAGGCCGGTAGCTGCACAGCGCTGAGTAGCTTCTGAGCCCCAGGTTTGCTTGTGCCCTAGATCCCAGCCTCAGCCTTCAGCTTGGTGACTAAGGACGGGCAGCCTGTGCGCTATGACATGGAGGTGCCAGACTCGGGCATCGACCTGCAGTGCACCCTGGCCCCAGATGGCAGCTTTGCCTGGAGCTGGAGAGTCAAGCATGGCCAGCTGGAGAACAGGCCCTAACCCAGCCTTCCGTCACCGGCTCTACTCAGCCAGAAGTGGCTTCTCGGTGCTCAGTGCTGCCGCCAAGACAGGCCCAGCGTGCTCTCAGGGAGCTCAGCGGTGGGACCAGGGGCAAAGTGGGGGCCACAAAAATGCCTCCCAGAATTTCCCCCCTGTGTCCTGCCTGTCCCGCTAAGAGAGCAGCCTGTACCCACATGAGGAGGATGGGGAAGGCAGGAGGCTCTTCCCATGGGGAACAAAGAGCATCTTCTCTGCCTGGGTCCAAACAAGCTGGCCTGACCCCTTTGGATCAGTGACCACTTGTTGGCAGTCGGGAGAGCTGCTTCCAGCCTGGGTCAGGGAGGGGTGGGCGAGAACCTCAGCCTCCAGGCAGGTGTGAGGGTGTCAGGTGTCTAAGGACCCACACCCAGGTCCAGTACAGACCAGGCAGCAGGTGTGCCCATCCTTGGGTTAACAGGGGGCCCTCTGACCCCCTTGCCTGGCCATCAACCCCCCTTTTAGATCTAGAAACTTCAGATCAAGGCAGGGACAGAGGAGTGCCTGACACTGGGACATCTCCCTGGGAGAACGCACTCTTTTCAGGATGTCACAACACAGGTCCTGCGCTGAACTCAGCTGCAGCCTATGACCAAAGAAGGAGTTTAAGTCATATGGTTCTCAGTCCCCAAGCATGTGCCCCTTGGCTGCTGGCCACCAGTCTTCCCCAAAGCAGCAGGTGCCAAGCCCCAGCTGCCCCTGTAAAAGGGGGACATGAGACCTACCTGACAGGAACTGTCTGAGGATGGGGCATGATAGATGCAAAAGAAAGCAGCAGATGTAGGCACTAGTTCCCCGAGCCACAGCTTCCTATATCTTGCACACCAGCTTCCCAAGACACAGCTCAAACGTCACACCCACACTGACCCGGCCCTGCCCCTGGTCATGGGGGCACTGCCAGCTGCACTTTGCACTCTGATGACCTCAAAGCACTTTCATGGCTGCCCTCCAGAAGGGCAGGTCAGTGGTTCTGCATAAATATAAGCAAACTAGGAGATGAAGGGACTGTCTTAACCTGTCTCCACACATATGACCCCTTAAACCAGATTTCTGTAAGATGAGCCGTCCCCCTTCCCCATTGCCCTAGACCAGCCTCTGAGGGGGAAGCTGATCAGGATTCATGTAGCATTAATAACTGTGAATCATTGCAGGGTGAGGGGCCTGCCAGAGATGTTAATATGTCCTTGGGAGAAGCTTATCTCCATGTCTTGCCACGGTGCCTTGTCTAGCTATCTACATGGAGCCCTGCCCCCGGCACGTGAAGAACTGCAGCCTTGCTACTGCAGAGTTCAGGCTGTGGAGAACCTTTGTAAGCAATAAAGTTTGGGGTGATGACATGTGTAAGTCGTGGTTGTCTCCACTCTCCTGTGCTTGCTGAACCTCGGATCCTAACAGCTGCCTCCCTTTGCCTTCATGGTGGAATCTTGTCAAGTCTGTCCCTTGTTTGGGGCAAGGACTGATTTCAACTCTTGCGTTGGGCTGTTTTTCCCACCACTCCTCCCAGTGAGCGCATCCAGTCCATTCAGACCCATTAGGCAAGATGCCCCAGCTGCTGGCAGCAGGGAAGTCCCTGCCAGGCCAAGGGGAGGAGGATGCCAAGGCCTGGGCACTGACCAGGCATGGGTAGGTGGGGCATACCACGTGCCCAGTACAAACTGCCCCGCTGCTCCTGTCCCTGAGGCCAGGCTTCCAGGGGACTGAACTGGGATTACGCCTGGACTCCCAGCCCTTCCAGCCACCCCAAGTACCTGTGCATGATCAGAGATAACTCTGAATGGGTTCCTTGGTCATGGGACAGGGGCCTGAGTGTGGATACTAGTGGCACACAAAGTGCCTTATCTCATCTGACTCCACACCCCCTGAAGTGTGTGCAAGGACACATGCACACCCTGGGGTAAGGGCTACATGTTCAGAGGGTTTGGGGAGGAGTCCTGGGGACACAGAAGGAGCAGCGGCCTTGTGCCATTGTGCCCGGGACAGTTGCATGGGCCAGTCCAGCAGAGCCCTGGCTTGCAAGCGCTGCTCTCACCGCTCTGGCCCCGCTGCGAAGGCGCAGAGGCTCTGGCTGCGGGGTTGCAGTGAGGCCGCCATCGCCAGAGGTCGCCCCCCCAGCGGGCGTGCCCACCCACGCGCCGGAAATCCGGAGTGCTGTTCCCTGCCCCGGAGTCTCTGCAGGGACGTCACAGAGTAGGGCACATCACAGGCGCGGCGCCCCCAGCATCTTCAGCGTCCCCCACAGCTCCCAACCAAAGAGCATACTGGAGGCGGAGGGGCAGCAGTCACCAGCCAGCTCCCCGACCCCCGACAGAGCCTCCTCAGTCAGCATGGGGGTGACAGGTGGGAGCCGAGCGGGGCGCGCGCGGCAGGGCGGGGCAAAGTGAAGGGGAGGGGGCAGCGCACGGAGGAGGCAGGGAATTGGCCCGGGACCCCTGCCCCTGCTCCCCAAGGCCCCGGCCAAAGTTCTCGCCATCCTGGCGAGGCTGAGATGAGAGTCCTACCTTGACTCCTACACCCACTGCATCTTGTGCGGTGCACGAGCGTGCGTGTGCACGGGCACGCATGCGCACCTTAGGGCTAAGGCCGCAGATTCAGAGGGTTTTGCCCAGAGGTTTTGGGCACACAGAAAGAGCAGTGGCTTTGTGCCCAGGGAAGAGCTCATGAATTATCCAAACTGCAGATAACCGCCAAAATCTCGTTCAGCTGTCCCTGGTTGATGTTTTGGAGCTTTTGCAGAAAGCAAAAAGGCAATCTGCTTCAACAAATATTTAATGAGTGCCTCCTTTGTGCTTTGCATTCGTCTCTGTACCAACGAGCAAAGATGTTTGCCCCCCAGGGCCCTGGGTCTCCCAGATTTCGAATAGTGGGGGCTCAGGCCCCCACTAAAATCAGGGCTTTTTCTCAGGACCGTCTCTACCATGAAAACATGGGCCAACACTAAAAGTATGCCAAGAACCAATCACCAGAGAACAGCTTTTCCCCTTTCCCAAATTTGTGACTTGACAAATTTGTGCAGACACCTGCAACATTTCTTACACCCCTTTCAGGCTTACTCTTATGCGAGGCCTTGAGTCCAATGAGTTAACTAAAAGTTAAAACGTACATTGGACAGCTCAGTGTGTCACAGAGAAGACAACACTGGATAGTTCAGTTGGACTTTCAGGCATCTGTAGGATTTTGCCAGAAGAGGGACTCTGGGTATCAGAAATCACATTTGCGAAGGCACTGAGGCACAAAAGGGCCTGGCATGCTCCAGGATGGCTTGGGCTCAAGGCATGGCAGGGAGCTGATACCAAGAGATAATAAAAATAAAAATAAAAGACAGAGGTCAGACCAAGCACGCTCTTTGAGGCCACCCTAGAATGTGAATGTGACCAGAGGCAGGGGTGATGCATGCAGTAGGCTCACTCTGGAGTCATTGAGAAGCCCACGCTGGAGGGAAATGTGGTTGCAGTGGTCCAACAAGAGTCCTAAAGCGATTTCAGACAGCACAGTGGTTAGCATCATGGAGTTGGAAACAGTCCGACCTGTATTCAGGTCCTGGCTCTACTCTTATAGCTGCGTGACCTTGTGCAAGTTTCCTCATCTGTGAGAGGAGCGTCATGGTCGCTTGTGCATGGAGTGGCTACGAGGATTGAATGTGTGCCAAGCACTCAGCACTGAGTCTCAGCAGGTAGTAAGGACATCCTGGTTTGTGTTGTGAGGATGGAAGGTTAGCATCAGGAAGGTCAGTAGCTGGAGAAGTAAAGGGCTCACGAATGAGCCAGGTTTCTCATATAGTTTGGGTGACAAGATGGATGAACGAGGGAAAAGGGAAAGGGGGTCGTCACAAGATGAGGGATTGGAAGACAGGTCAGATGTGCAGAGACGTGTCAGCCATGCTAGAGTCTGGGTACACAGGGTATGAACCTGAGGTAGGAAACGGAGGATAAACAAACAACAGGGCTTGGCGGGGTGAGAGGGATAAGGGATTCATTTATTTGCACAGACTTTTGCTGAGCATCCACCTTGTGCCAGACTGTGCAGGGGATCAGAGGTGCAAAGCAAGCCACCCACACACCCTGATCTAATTAAGTGCCAGCAAGAGTCCATGTGCTGAGATGCAGGTCTGCAGAGGTTGGGTGGGGTGACTGACTAGAGGACGAGCCCCTAGCCCCGGCCATGAGGTGGAGTCCGGAAGGTCTCCAGGAAGAGGTGCGCCCTGAACATCATCACAATAGGAAACAAGGGAAGTCCAGACCGAGACAGCTCAGGCTCTGACCAAGGAGCTGCAGTGTTTTAGACCAGGTGAAGTCGAGGGGCCCTGAGGGAAACTGTGTAAGTGGTGATTGTAGCTTGAATCTGGAGCTCAGGAAAAGTAGGAGTAAGAGCTACTGATTGGCAGGCCTCCAGCGCTCATGGCCAGGGGCCTGAAACCTCCAAGGGGGCAGGGACTGTGGGTGTCATTGTGTCCTCAGCCCCTAGCACAGTGCCTGACCCCATACATAGCTGGGGCTCAACGTTTCTTTCAACTTGGACTGAAGAACTTACTTGGTGATGAAAAGCAAGCACCCGCCCTGTGTAACTCCTCAGAGCAACCACAGTGGTTTCATTTGAGCTGCTTTTCTGCCTGCTTACCTTCTTATCGCCCTATAAGCTCGCAGGCACTCTTGGTTTATCAGTTCCAGGCATTACCATCTTCCTGTTCTAATAGCTCCACCCTTCCCCATCCTCCCAACATTGTTTTTCCATTTGCTGATACCTTTATAAGCTTAATATACTTATATCTTTATTTTTCATCAACTTTTGACAGTGTCCTTTAACATCCCATAGTAAGATGATGTTTTTAGTGCCTCTGCCTTTCTCTTCAGCTTTCTTTCTTGCCTTCCACTTCCAAAGACTCCAACCTGTGTTTTTAGTTTTAATTTTTTTTAATATTTTTATTTATTTTATTTTTATTTTTAACAGAGAGAGAGAGAGATACAGAGACAGAGACAGAGAGAGAACTGAACTGGGGGAGCTCCCAGTTCAGCATATGGTTGCGCACGGGCTGGGGCCGGGATTCGATCCCCGGTCCCCAGCGCTGCAAAGTGAGCGCTTAACCCACTGAGCCATCCCAGCTTCCCCTGTGTTTTTATTTTTTAAATATCAAAGTTGGTAACATTTACGTTGTCCCATAACCACAGTTATGCTTTCCAGTTTTTGTCTATGTGTTGATTCTGAAAGGAGAAACTCAATAAGCAGGATTTACATTATTGTGGCTCCATAACTATTGTTCGCTGCTGAGCCAGGAAAGTTGCCACAATTACCTTTTCTTTCTCATAGATCTTTTTCTTTTTCCTGGAGTTTCTAGTTGCCTTTGCCTTGTACTCTTTGGTTTTATTAGAGTCTTAGTTTTCTTTAACCTCTACATCTAGACCAGGGGTCTCCAAACTTTTCAGCCCGCCGGCCGCATTAACTATCAAACAGCAGTTTGGGGGCCGACTACACACTCAAAGTCCAAATAAAAAAGAATCAAAACATTGATGTTGTTTTAAATTATTTATTTAATATAATTTTATTCAGATTAAAAGGTCTCCACGGGCCGGATGAGAGGGCCTCACGGGCCGCATCCAGCCCACGGGCTGTAGTTTGGAGACCCCTGATCTAGACAACTATTCTATCAGGTTGGTTTTTTTTTTCAGAGATCTACTGCCCAGGGCCCATTCTCTTTCAACGATGTGTACTGGCTTTAAGCCTCTATACAGTTCAAATATTCTGGGACACAACTGTTTCCCTGAACTAGACACACTATTTCCTTCCTGGCTTTCTTGGTTTACACCTTAATTTTGCTTTAGCACATCCTCAAATAATTTGCCGCCCAAAAAACAGGAGGTAAATTTTCCGAGTCTTTCCATATCTGAAATAATAGTTTGTCCCAACATACAATTCTAGGTTAAAAACCACTTTCCTTAGAATTTTAAAGGCAACCATTGTTACTAACACTGATTCCAATATGATTCTCCTCCCCTTGTAGGTGACTGGTTTTTCCACATTAGAAGCATTTAGGAATTCTTTGCTTCTGATTCAGTGGACTTTCCCAGCAACCATTTTGACATCTGTAATGCTGGGCATTCAGTGAACATTTTTAAACCAATGGCATTTGTGAGCTCAGGACATTTTTTATTTCTCTTTTTTTTCCTTCTCTGTTTTCTGGTTTCCTTCCTATAACTTAGAATTGGACTTTCTATTGCTCCTTTTCTTTCACATTGTCTTGATATTTTGGTTCCACTTTCTAGGAAGAGTCTCTGTTTTATTTTCCAATTCTATTTACCAAAAAGCTCTTTCTTTAATTTCATTTTAGTAGCATCCTGCTCTTGCTATTAGGATGCAATATATATTGTTGAGTAGCTTTATCTCTGAAGACGATTAGCATCTTTAATCTCCCTTCTGTTTCCCAAATTGCTCCCAGAGCCATCTTTTCTCTTGATCTGCCGCTTGCATGTTGGCAATTCCCTCAAATGTCTGGTGACACTTGGTTGTCCGTGCTTAAGAAGTGAAATCATAAAAAGATGATTGTGAGCTTATGACTACAGGATTTATTGACTGACAGATGTCACATCTGGGTGATCAGGTAGCAACTAGAAGTATCTCTGACTGGTTCAAGAAGATCAACAAAACTGATAAATTTCTAGCCAAACCAAACAGGAAAAAACAAAAATGGTAAAAATTACCAATATAAGAAATGAAATAAGGGGAAGCCGGGATGGCTCAGTGGGTTAAGTGCTCACTTTGCAGCCCTGGAGACCAAGGATCGAATCCCAGCCCCGGCCCATCAGGACCCATATGCTGAACTGGGGAGTGCCCCCAGTTCAGTTCTCACCAGGGCAAGACCCCAGCCCAGTTCCTGCCCTGTGGCAGCCCTGCACCCACCTGTGGAGTGAAACTATGTGGAAAAACCAATGATGTGCAACTATAGAGACTGTTCTGGGCCCTCCCCCTTCTCTCTGTCTCTGTATCTCTCTCTCTCTCTCTCTCTCTCTCTCTCTCTCTCTGTCAAAAACAATAAGAATTAATTTTAAAAAAATGAAATAAGTAATACTGTCACTATCGAGTCTACAAATATCAAAACAACAATAAGGAACTATGAACAACTTATGCCAATAAATTTGACAACTTAAATGAGATGGACAAATTTCTTTAAAAATGCGAAATCAAAAAGTTCACTCAAGAAGAAATACAGGAAGCCAGGATGGCTCAGCAGGTTGAGTGCTCACTTTGCAGCCCCAGGGTCCGAGGATCAAGTCCTAGCCCTGGCCCATGTGGACCCATATGCTGAACTGCACAGTATGCTTCCCATATGTAGGAGGCCCCCAGTTTAGCCCCAAGCTCGTGGGTGCACGCCTCCCATGCGGGAGGCCCCCGGCCGGTTCCTGCCCTGCTCAGCCCCCTGCCCACCTGTGTGGAATGAAAACATGTTGAAAACTGATGACGTGCAACTATAGAGACTGCTCTGGGCCCTCCCCCCTTCTCTCTGTCTCTCTGTCTCTCTCTGTCAAAAACAATAAAATAAACCTTTTGAAGAAAAAAAAAGAAGAAATCGATATTTTTCTGGAGATGATAGTGGTTGGTAATAGCTACACAACAATGTGAATGTACTTAATGCGACTGAACTGTACACTTAAAAATAGTTTAAATGGTCAATTTTATGTTATGTACATTTTACCACAATAATAAAGAAGAAAT